>VSMD01072149.1:0-201599 GCA_008750895.1 Mirza zaza | reverse complement strand
CAGACTCTGGTCCCTGACGTCCCCAACTAGGAACCCTCCACTAATGCAAAATAAATGAGTATATGAAAATACTAACAGAAACCAAAAGCCTTCTCTGCCTGGTGGCCTGATGCAGTGACAGCCTAACATGAGCGTGCATCAGAATCACCTGGAGAGCTAGTCGAAGCACAGATTGTTGGCTTCCACCGCAATGTTTCTCATTTGCATTTCAAACAAGCTCCAGAGCAGGGGTCCTCAAACTTTTTAAACAGGGGGCCAGTTCACTGTCCCTCAGACCGTTGGAGGTCCGGACTATAGTTTTTAAAAAAAAAAAAACTATGAATAAATTCCTATGCACACTGCACATAGTCGGCTGCTAAGCGGGACAGTCAGAGGCAGCAAAAACACCAGATGGGCTGGATAAATGTCCTCAGCGGGCCACATGTGGCCCTCGGGCCATAGCTTGAGGACCCCTGCTCTAGGGTGATGCCGATGCTGCTGATCCAGGGACCACACTTGGAGAACCTCAGACCTAGGGGAAAGGAATGTGCTTGCTTTAAAAGACTTTACCTGCGCCTGGGATACCTCAGCTATAATGAAAACAGTGAAAAGTAGTGAACTCCTATCTTCTGCATACGAGGTCAAATCATCCTATTCCCCATATCACACAGGGAAGCTGGTGCTTACAGGAGCTGGGAAGCCAGAGAGCTGGGATTTAAAGGAAGCTCTGTCAGACTCGGGAGCCTAGCCCTTCCTTCCCCATGCAAGAGAAGGGGCTATCTCCAACTGCGTTGCTAGGCAAAGAGGAATTTGAGAGAGAACATGTCCTTCATAGAACAACCCAGCCAAATGTGAGCTACGATGCTATCCACATACTTCATGTGATAATTCAATCAGACAACTTCCAGAATAATCAGAGTGCATCAGCACGTAGTGAACCACAACTAGCGATGTTACATGGCATACAGTAAAAAATGTTTATAAGTGCAGGGATGGGAATAGTGAGAGGATGGATGAGAACATTCACTTATGAGGACTCACGCTGCAGATGTTGCCGCCAGTCAGCAGCGGCGTGGAGGGGAGGTGCAGAGCACGTGGGCACCACCAACTCACACGGAGCTTGGCAGAGGAAGACAGGTGACAGGGAAACACAGATATCCATCAAGCACACGTCCCAGTGACTGCTGGGGCACCTAGATTTGTGATTCAAATTACAGACCCAGGAAAAACCTGGGTAAACAGCTCATTTGGTTACAGGGAAAGGGGGGAAGCACAGTCATGATGACTAGACGCCTGCCATGTGCCAGGCACTGCTGAGCCCTTATACCATAACATCACTTAATCTTCACAACTCTCTGAATAAGGTCACAGCAACCCCATTTTACACCCAAGAAAACTGAGGCCCCAGATGGAACCGGTGAATAGCATCATATCTTCTGGAACCAAAGTTTCTCTGAACAGATATTGTTACCAAGCAAAAGGGGTTCACCTCCCAATGCCCAGAAAAGCCAATACTACAGCACTGGGTTCCTGACAAAAGAAACGCTTTTATGGTGAGTCGTCTACCAAGGAGACAGGGGGTCTAGCTCAAATCTCTCTCCTTGTGCTGGCTTTAAGACAGTGCTTTTATTATAAAAGATTTGGGGGGGTAGATTCTGGGTGATTGGTGGAAGGAAAGTCCTCGGGCTTGCCCAGTTATCTCTTCATGCCTCCTCATGGGTCATGTGTGCAAATGTGGGAGGAGTTAGCATGAAACATGTGGTGGGAATTTGGGCTGTGACATCAGCAAGTTCTGTGCAGGCTCTAGTTGGCCATACTGGTTCCAACCAATTTCAGCCAGTTTTTTGCTATCTTACAAGTGGAGAGAGTTCCAGCATTTCAGTAAGTTGTTTCTTTTCTCATCTGCCATCCTGTTAGCTCAAGAATTTCTGTTAGTCACTAGTTTCTTCAACTCTTTAATCGCTGCTGTTCTGTGTATATTCTTCCATCATGAGGGATTACAGGTGACCGCCATTCCAGCTACTTCCTGCTAAGTAGGGGCACGGGTCTCAGTCTGAGGAATAACATTGTTTCACACTTAATTATAAATATTCATGGGTCCCAGGCTGTGGCCACACAGGTGGATCAGGGAACTCTTGTGTATATTAGATAATCATTTCATGAGCAGAGGATATTGATTTTAAAAATAAGAGACGAACAACAGGTACAGAACTTGACAAGAAGGAAGAGAAATTCCAATGTCTAGATAATTATAATTCCTAGTTTAAGTAGTCCCACAAAAATTGATCTTATTCCCAAAGGGATTCTTGAAGGTAAAATGTTTAATATGTTATATCCAGGTTTGTTAGGGGACACTTGTTGGAGCCAGGAAATTCAGGATTTAGCCCAAATTGTAGGCAAATAATAAAAACTCAAAAACAATGGCCAGGATTGGATTCTAATAACAGGTGTGTTATAGTTTATTTTGGAAACATAATTTTTCTCTCTCTAGTCCCCCATTTCTACCAAAGACAAACCATAGTAGGACCAATTTATTTGTAAAATAAGTTTTAGTCTTATTATACTTGGCCCAATTATTTTCACGAAGTACAGCAAGACTGGTCATTGGCCATCTAGGCTCTTTTAAAATTGGCTTTATTGGAACTTTTTTATAAGGAATCTTGGGCTTTTAAAAGCCTTGAGGCTCTAGCCAAGGCATTCTAAGCAGACCTTAGCTTAAGAGCTTCTTCTGGCTCTTCCTTGCTCAAGTGTGGCTAAAAAGCATTTTAACATCACCCCCTAATTGCTAGACATTTCCCTCCAGTGAGGAATCAGACCGACCAGGACAGGTCCATTTGGGTGTCAAGGGACAATCAAACCTAATTTCAGCATGGTTGATTGGTAATGCTTTTGGAGAAAGATCTTAATCAAAAGGGGAAAATACAGCTGGGCACAGTGGCTCATTCCTATAATCCTAGCACTTTGGGAGCCAAGGTGAGAGAATCACTTGAGGCCAGGAGTTTGAGACCAGCCTGGGCAACATAGCAAGATCCCATCTCGAAAACAAACAAACAAACAAAAAGAAAGAAACAGAAAAATTAGCTGGGAAATGTGGCATGCACCTCTAGTCCCAGCTACTCGGGAGGCTGAGACAGGAGGAGATTGCTTGAGCCCAGGAGTTTGAGGTTGCTGTGAGCTGTGATGACACCACTGCACTCTAACTGGGGCAAAGAGAGCAAGAGTCTGTCTCCAAAGAAAAGGGTGTGTCCAAGGGTGGGGCCAGGAGAGGGAATGGAATACAGAAGTTATCAAAACCACTAATGTCACTGATGTGAAACCCTAACAAAATGGAGCCAAAAGGCCATGAAGGAGGGGCCTTCACACAAGTGCGCCTCTGATGGGAACTATAGAAGGAGTCCTCAAAACCACAATATTCCAGACAAGCTGCTTGCCAAGGGACACTCGCCTAATTATGGCTGTCTCCATCAATGAGCTAACGCCAACTCCTGCAACATGCTCCTGTATCCAGTGGTCTTTGTTTCAAAGCAGCTTATGTGGATGTCTCCTTTTTGTCTTTAAAAGCTTTTCCCTTGCCCCAACCCCTTTGGATGTGCCTACGATTTATCATAGGATCCATATCCTGGACTGCAATCTCCTGCTATTTTTTGCTTTCAAGAGTTGGTCTCTCTGTCCCTCATTTTAGGTTGATAACTACCGTTAGTGTGCCTGGCACAATAATGTTTGCTAAACACTAATAGCGAACAAGCTAACATTTAGACGGCCAGGCACTTCAGATGGGGAGATGAAGGATTAAAAAGGACAACATTAGCAGACCATGTGAAATCCTCTACAGGGAGGCATTTCTTGGCCAGAATTCCTGATTTCCCCATCCTTTCCCCTAGCTCCATTCCAATCTGACTGCAAGAAATGTAGAACAGAAAAGGGTCGAGCCACATACAAGTTACATGAGCATTCAGCCTCCCTAAGCCACAGCCCAAAAACCATGTGTTGACTGACCCATCCGCACGAACAATCAGTATCAAGAGGGCAGGTGAGCAACTATACGCATAAAAAAATATACAACTCTTCTTATTTTCTGGGGTAAATAGGCACAGTGTGAAAACCATATTTTTCTCCCAAGAAATGAGTGCTTGATTTGTAATGATAAAAGAAATATAACCCAATATTCAAAGCATTTGAAGACTACCAGAAAAAACTAGGCTCCATTCTTAGACTCGCCATTTACTAGCTCTGTGGCCTGTCATCTCATCTGTAAAATGAGGTTACAAATATCTTCCTGTGGTGCTTTTAAAAGAGTAAATGAAATAACGGTTGAGAAAGTCCTCAGCAGAATGCTTGGTAGTAATAGGTACTCAATGTTTATTTCCTCCTTTTTCTCTTTAGACTAAGGAAATCATCCAAATATCTGTACCATGACTTATTACAGTGCAAAATACTGTCTCAATTTTATTACTCTTGGTAGAAGATATTATTGTTCTGCAAATATGCAATTCCTTTATCCCCTAACCCTGGAAAGAGAATACTACCTCGCCCCATTGAAGTTGGTCTTGGCTATGTGACTTGCCTCTTGAGGGTGGAGCGTACATCTTTAACCCTTGATTTTGAACTTGGCTATATGGGTTGTTAACAGAAGAACTACATAGTGGACTTCAAATGTGTTTATGGAGTTGGACTCATCCACTCATCCATTTTGCCACTCCCATTATGAGAATATGCCACAGGAAGCCCACTGCCCAAGGAACGGACTCACGCCCAACCTGCAACTAACAGCCAAGCTCAGCTGAGCTTAGCCCAAACCAGCAGAGATACTCTAGGCAACCTGTAGATGTATGAGTAAGAATAAATACTCTTTTAAACCACTAAGTTCTGGAGTGATTTATTGTGCACCATTATTGTAGCAATAGCTACACTACGTGAAAAATTAGTTTCATCACCTTAGATTTATCATTGTGTTAGGGACAAACTGATGATTAGTGAATATCAAAAGTCATGTGTCAATATAAAGGATGTATAAGCAAACTACTGAGCTATTTGTTTTTAACATTTCATGCTTTATATATAAAACTTCAGTTTCATTTTGGGGAGGATCTCTCTCTCACACACACACACATGTACACACTTCATATGTGTGTATGGATCTTTCACAAAAGATCCTCTATTCATTAAAATTTTTGATAAAATTAAAGCACAGGAGATATTTTGTATGTTCCTTTAAAAATCACTTCTTGCGTGACAGCCACTCTGTTTCATCCCAGGGGGAGTATTTCCCATACAAAATTTGCATTTTATGGAACAGTTGGCTTGTGTGAGCCTTCTGTCTCTGCAATTGAGTTATAATTATGAAAGAGTGCAGGTAAATGGACTTGCATTTTAAAGAGCTTTCTAGGTGCTGGAAAACTTTAACATCCACTTCCAAACAATGGAAACCTCAAAGAAGTTATCAGAAGGTTCCTGTTTGGTAGAACCAAGTCCTAAAATATTTTTTAAAAAATGTTTTGTATCAGAGTTGTCATGTTTGGTAAAAATGAAAGATTTAAGGCAGTGCTTCTCAAACTTTACCATGCAAACAAATTCTGATTCTGCAGGCCTGGGGTGGGGCCTAAGATGTTGCACTTCTAACAAGCTCCAGGTGATGGCAGTGCTGCTGGCCACACGTTGAGTTAGCAAGGTTCAACAGAGGCAGCAGAGGCGGTAGTTTACAAGCCCAGCAACCTGAGAATCTCTGCAAAGTCTACTTGCTCAGGAAAAGTGCACTGAACATCCACACTTCTGTCAACTCTTAAAACTCTAACCAAAAGCAGGCTCCTCCGCTTGCCACTCGAAAAGCCAAACTTGAGAGGGGCTGGTGAAAGGAAAATCGGGTTGGTTAGAAGAAAATCAGGTTTGTTCAAGAGCTGGTATCCTGAGAAGATGATAGACTCATGTCGCAAAGGCATCCCAAGTCCCTCAGGCTAGCCAGAGTGTTTTTAAAGGGGGAGGGGGATTGAGAGGGGCTGGCTACATGCAGGTCAGTATGTCTTGTTTCTAATGGTTGTGTTGAGTAATGGCCACCAGGCAGTCTGGCAGTTCAGCTGGGGCCAGCTAGACCACCACAGAATTGAAGGTTAACTGCTCAGCATTTTCCTTTAGGGGATGGTCTGCAAACTTGGTTCTTCAGTTAACTGCTCAAAGCCTGTTCCTGGAATTCTTAAGCAAGCACACAATTAGGCATTGTAAAAGAAAGAGTTACTAGTTAGCTTTAAGATAGAGTGACTGTTACTGTTGCAAGACCTTCCATGAGTCCAGTCTGTACCTGGCCATAATCTGGGCAATTTGGCTTGCCCTTGGCACTTCCCAGATGGCCCCTCCAAGTTTGCCAAGTACTCAGCTTTGTACTGTTCAGCAGGGGTTGAGGACACAGGACTGTGAGTCTCAAGCTTGCGAGAGCCACCTTCCTCTCTGCATGCTACATCAATGGCAAGGAGCAATGCTGGCCCAGAGCCATGAAGCATCAGGTGGTGAGGTAACAGGATGATAAGGCGTGTAATTGCTGTCCTCATTCACTGAGCACGATGGCAATTACTTGATTGAAGACAAAAGGGCGATATACAGGCAGTGGTGGTAGTAAATGTTTTCTACTGCTCTGTCCTCGCCATGCCCTTTCCTATTTCCTGGTAATGACAATAATTTGCACTTTCGGAGCCTGTCCTTTCTAATTTATTCTTCTCCAGGATTTCATTCCTTTCATGACAAATCCACCGGGAAGTCAGAAAGTTTTAAAGCCAGTCTTTAAAAGAGAAGGCAGGGCAAGCATTCTTTGTCCTCATAAACATGGGCTACGTGTAATGAATGCTCTACTGTGGACAGACTCTGTGAATGAGCATTTGTACCCCAGTGGTGATCTTGGTCTTTGCAGAGCTACCCTGGTGGTGAATAGGATGCTGTTTCCATTCTGTAGGACTGAGGTTCTTCTTTGTCTTTAAATGACACTGTTATTGTCCTCCCTAGGTCCAGTAGCAGTTTTTCCTCAAGGCCCTCGGCTGTTGAAATGCTGACTGTCTGGGCACAACAGCTTCTGCTGATGTCACTCTGCTAGGCATCAGCTTGGTGCCCATCAATTGTCCAACTGTCTGATGACAAAGGAGTAAGTCACCCCTTTTGACTTGAAGTAGTCAGGATGATGCTCCCCTTGGCCTCCACTCTGCTCTCGATTGCAAGGGAAAATGGACTTCCTGGCACACACTGAAAAGGCAAATCTAAATGTGGTCAGAAAGCCTGTTCCAGGCATTGCCAGAGCTGAGCTGTAACCCTATAGGAATTTCAGACCACAGCTGAAATTTATCTGTGAGGGTCACAATTTATTTATCTTCTGAGGGTCACAAACCATTCAAGCTAGAACCTTTCTCAACTCTCTTTATCTTCTGAGGGTCACAAACCATTCAAGCTAGAACCTTTCTCAACTCTCCATCGTCTCACGTTACCTTCAGTCCCTTGGAATGCCTCCCTCTGACATCGAAAATCCTACCCACCCCTTAAGAATGCTCCGCTAACGTGTCACCTCTTCTGTGATAGTCCCTGATCCTTTCCTAGCCCAGGAGAATCCTGGTGCAACCCAGCTGATTGGGGTGGGTAGGCTCCATGACACTCAAAATCTAGGTTCAAACCTGCACTGGTCCAAACCCCTAATTCTATTTCCTGTGAAACCCAAAGCCTTTCCCAAAAACCTGGGAATTTATGCTTACGGAGATCGAGGGTTTGTGGTCTTTGCTTCCTTGTCACAGCCTCCGTTTTGTACCATATCGATCCAGAGAGGAAATTCAAACCCTTTCACCATTTTCACTTAGCACAACAACAACAACGATAGAAACAACCACCCCAATAGTAGACCTCCCTGGAGGGCAGTTTGATGGAGCTGGAGGAAGCGCTCCATCTCGCCCAACCCAGGGCAAGAGTGAGGCTGAAAGTAGGTATTTGGGAATTGGAAGCAGACTCAGAAGAGAAGTAGAAAGAGCCAAGGCTGGGGGAAGGGGAAAAAGAGTGTGGAAAGGCCCCAGTTTTCCTTCCAGGAGTGCTGGGTCAGAGGCAGCTCCATTAGCTGAAAGACTGGAACAGATGTAGGGAGGAACAGTTACTTTCTTCCGCTCTAAGTTTGCTCAAATTGTTGCTTGAACTGATTTTGCAATCTCCACACTTTTTCATGAGCTATCTTAAAGCCTCCTAAAATTATCATTCTGGGTAACTAAAATAGGTCGTGGACCAGTTGTGCCATTTCTGCCATTATTTGGGTCTTAGCACCTCAGCTATGCAACATGGTGACTGAGTTTATGGCTAAAAATGTGTATTTTCACAACATCCTCGCTCAAGCATGAAGACAAATCTCATTCCACCTGTTTTTTCTGCTAATGGGTCAGTGATGTTCCCATAGCTAATTATAGCAATTACATAGAAAATAATGTGTTTACTTTGAAAAGCCAGATTTGGTTTTTGAGATTGGCAGATACACCACTGTTTCTAAGAGGGTGAAGGTCTTCACTCTTTATCACCTATAAGAAAAAGCTACAAGAAATCCCTTGCCATGGTTACTATGAAAAATGCTATCGAGAATATTGTCTGATATATTGCCTGGGGTCTTTTATTATACTCCAAGAAGCAATGATATTGCCTTCCAAATTCATCCCTATTACTGATAGCTCTGCAAATTCTCTTGTTTCTATTAAGAAGTGCTATTATTAAAAAGGTCTAGTATTCAAAGGGAATAACCATGAGCTGAACTGGAATAGATTTTTTTTTAAATTTAATCTGTCTTCTTGCCCTCTCTCCATGTCCTACTCCCTTTTCAAGGCTGAATGGCTTTATTTACTTAATTGTCCTCCTTTGCTTCCGTTCCTCAAAGATGTTTTTGATACAGAATAACTGTCTTTCCGTCTTTATTTTTCTATAACTCAAGGGCAAGTTCTAACGCTGCATTTCCTTCTTGCTGGTGGCTTATTGCAATCAGTGCAAGCCCAGTGGAAGTGATCTGAAACTCTCCCTGGTCTCATGAGCATTTGCGAGCAGCTACCTAGCTACCTCCTCTATTTTGGCTCTATCCCCCTCATGGTGACAACACGACGCCATTGAGTGCAATGATAAGGTTGTCAGGCCACTGGATTCAACGGTCCTTTGCTGGTGACTGACTCTCCTAAACCCAGTCTCTGGGATGCACACTTCCCTCCCTTTGCTTCCAAGACACCTCCTGCTTTTCCTCCTATCTCAATGATCGCCCTGGCACAGGCTGAACAGACAAGGAGCCAGCAAAGGAGTTGGAAATAATGTGACCAATGATGTGGAAGAAAACCAAGAGAGGGTGATATCCTACAACCCAAGAGAAAGGAGTCATTCACTTTGTCAAACACTGTGGAAAGTGTCAAATAAGATAAAAAAAAAAAAAAAACAGTGTGAAATGTCATTGTCTTGGCAATATGGAGGTCAAGCAGACTTGGGCAAGCATGACCTCAGTGTGGCAGCAAAGAGGGTGGAGGAGAGATGGATCACAAGCAACTAGAGAGAGTGACTGTAGACACCTCTTTAGAAGAAGAGCAAAGAAACAGGTCCTGAAAGGAAAGGATGTAAGGTCAAGGAAAGTTTTCTTCTTTTTTTTTTTAAGATGGAAGAGTCTAGAAAATTTGCATCCTGATGGAACTGATACTACTGACAGGGGGACATCATAGATGCAGGAGAGAGAGGGGATACTGACAGGAGCAATGTCCTTGGGAAGGCAAAAGAGGATAACAGGGACACTTCATCCACTGTAACAAGTCGCAAGGCAGAGAGCAGGGGGGCAAACGTAGGAAGACTTGGAGATGTGGTGGCTGGATGACATTTGTTCCTATCTGGTTCTTCCTGTTTTCTGTCTGGGTGAGGTCATCACTGAGAGTAAACATAGTGGAGGGTGCTGAGTTTGGGGAGAGAGGAGATGTATGAAATCATCATGGTGGAGAGTGAGCAAAAGAACATCCTAGGACACGCAGTGAGAAGTGCAGCCCAAATGACTGCCCATTTGAGATTTGTGGTCCCGAATGTAAAATGAGGCTAGATAATAATAGAAATATTGCATGTGAAGCACTTTACTCTGATCTGGTACATAGCGCACACTCAGTAAATGCAAGCTACTACTATTTTACCACATGAATATTTATTTATTGTTTGCTTAGATGAGATCCAATCTTATCAAAAAAGAAACCTGAACCTCAGGCATGGTGGTTTCACCAGCCTTGTAATTCCACTAAATAAATTCTTTCCAATAAGCAAGAGAATTAAATTGAAAAGTCTTGCAAATGTAGACTCAATCGCCTAAGAAACTAACAAAACATGAAGTATATGATATCAATTAACTAAATAAAATTTTATGAGGACTTAATGTCACAGATTTTCACCATGGGTTTGTATCTCAATGTGGCTGTTATCAGAGCTTTGTGCAGCATTGCAGTGTAATGGCATGGTTGGTCTGGGATGATATACCATGATAGGCAGACTATGATATGGGTATATTGAATATTTAAAAAAGAAAAACTGATGGTTCAGTTAAAAGAGTAATAGAATCGATAAAATAGCTCTTATGTTAAAGTGAGCTAAGAATTCAGGGAAACTATTATTACATTCAGAATATCAGCATAAATTTTAAGACTTGGGAAAGGTCACAGCTCTATCCCTGAAATAAGAGGCAAAAACCTCTGTGTCATCCTGCTTCTGGAAATTATATGAGATAATATAACACCCACACTGGCATCCTTGGCCCTTCCCTCACTGGGGGGAAAAAGGGGTGGGGGTGGGGTGTCCTTGGAGAATAGAACCAGGTGATCAATTAAAATCAAACACACTTTTGCATTTATTGAGATGACCATTGAGCAGATGATTTAATTTCTCAACGTATTGAGGGAGGAAAGAATCAGTGTCTTCACAATATAATAGTGTTTCATGTCTAATTAGAAAAGCTAAAATCTCCCTTCCAAGTGCTAACCAGGCCTGACCCTGCTTAGCTTCATGAGATCAGATGCAATCAGGCACATTCAGGGTGGTATGGCCATAGGCAAGAAAAGCTAAAGTTCCAACAAAATGATATACTATGCAACTTTTTCAAATGTATATTCTCAGCGCCCCTTTTCAAACAGTTTTTCTGCAGTTGGCTGACTTATGACTATGAGGTCCAACTTTCTTTCCCACACTGACTGTCAAGGAGCCTTAACCCACTTGAGAGATACAAGGTCTCCATCTTCCTTACCTGAATGTCACTAAGTCTTCATTCTCCTTTGGAGAGTCCCAAGCCCCTCCAACCTTACTGACTAAAAGGCGACTCTTTGAAATGGCCTTGGTTCTATTTGTGTTTTAAAAGCTGTCATTTCAATGTGTTAAGGACTTGGGGTGTGGAGGGTTGCCCAGCCCCTGGCTTATAAACATCTCTCTCCTTTGTTCCTGAAAAATAGCAAAAATCCTTATATTTAAATCTTTATATATTAAATTCTGAATGTCTTACAACAATTATACTAATATGCTTAGTAATGATCAATTATCCTAGCATTTCTGTGTTAATAATATTCTTTTAATACACTGTTGATTGGACTTGCCAATACAAGATATTAAAGTAAAAAGCAAAAAATAAAATTTAATATGTTGATAGGGAATAACTGAAACTGGATTTTGGCCTTTTTTGTTTACTTTTTTTTCTAACAGTTTCATTGAGATGTAATTTACATAGCACTTAATTTACCCATTTAAAGTGTAGAACTCGACGGTTTTTAGTATATTCACGGAGTCGAGTAACCATTACCACAACCAATTTGAGAATATCCTCATCACCCCAAAAAGAAACCACATGCCCATTGGCAGTCATTTTCCATTTCCCCCAAACTCATCCCCAGCTCTAGGCCACTATTAATCTACTTTCCGTCTCGCTATATTGGTCAATTCTGGACAATTCACATACACACAATCATATAATATGTGGTCTTTCGTAACTGGATTCTTTTACACTTAGTATCATGTTTTCAACGCCCATCCATGTTGTAGCATGCATCAGTTCTTCACTCCTTTTAGTGGATGAATATCATTGTATGTAGCATATACACCACACTTGATTTATCCACCCATCAGCTGATGGACATTTAGGTTGTTTCCACTTTTTGCCCATTATAAATAATGCTGTTACGAACATCCACGTACAAGTTTTTATAAGCATCAAGGTTTTCATTTCTCTTGGGTATATTTGGGTTTGGAATTGATGGATAATATGATAAACCTATGTTTAACCTTTTGAAGGACTGCCAGACTAAAGGGGCTGCAACATTTTGCATTCCCAACAGTTGGGGATGAATGTTCCTATTTCTCCACAACGGCATCAATACTTGTTATTTTCTGTCTTTTTTACTGTAGCCACCTAATCGGTGTGAAGTATCTCATTGTGATTGTGATTTTAATTTGCATTTCCCTTATAGCCAATGAGGTTGAGCATCTTTCCATGTGCTTATTGGTTATTTTATATCTTTTTTGGAGAAATGTCTATTCAAGTTTTTTACCTATTTTTAATTGACATTTTTTTTTATTATTGAGTTTTAAGAGTTCTTTATTCTATTAATATAAATAACTCTCTTATTGGATATATGATTTGCAAATATTTATTACCATTCTGTGGGCTCTTTTCACTTTCTTGATCATATCCTTTGAAGTACAAAAGTGTTTAATTTGCCTTTCTATGGGCAGACAAGGCCTTGCTCTGTTACCCAGGCCAGAGTAGAGTGGTGTCATCATAGCTCACTGCAACCTCAGACTCCTGACCTCAAGCAATCCTCCTGCCTCAGCCTCCTGAGTAGCTGGGACTACACATGTCCCACCACACCCAGCTAATTTTTCTAATTTTTGTAGAGATGGTGTCACGCTCTTGCTCATACTGGTCTCCAACTTCTGGCTTCAAGCAATCCTCCCATCTTAGCCTCCCAAGTGTTAGAGGATTACAGGTGTGAGCCACCACACCCGGCCCTACTTTTCTCTTTTATTTCTTGTGTTTTAGTGTCATATCTAAGAAACATTGCCTATTCCAAGGTCATGAAGATTTATGACTATGTTTTTTTCTAAGAGTTTTCTTATAGTTTTAGCTCTTGCATTTAGGTCTATGATCCATTTTGAGTTATTTTATTTATATGGTGTGAGACAGCCTTCAACTTTAGCCTTTTGCGTGTTAATATCCAATTGTCCCCAGCACCATTGTCTGAAAAGATTATTCTTTCCCTTCTTGAATTGTCTTGTCACCCTTGTCAAAAATCAAATGTAAGGGGTTTATTTCTGGACCCTCAGTTCTATTCCATCTACCTAGATGTCTATTCTTATGTCAGTTCCACATTCTTGACTAATGTAGTTTTCTAATAAGTTTTGAAATCAAGAATGTGTGAGTTCACCAACTTTGCCCTTCTTTTGGCTATTTTGGGTCTCTTTCATTTCCATATGAATTTTAGAATCATCTTGTCAGTTTCTGCAAAGCTAGCTGAGATTTTACAGATTTTGTATTGAACCTGAAGATCAATTTGGGAAGCACTGCCATTAAGTCTTCTGATCCATGACTATAGCATGTCTTTCCATTTATTTATTTAACCTATTTATTTGTTCACTTTCAAGAATGTTTTGTAGTTTTAAGAGTTTTGCAATTATTCCACTAAATTTATTCTAAGCATTTTATTATTTTGATGCTATTGTTAACTATTTCTTCTATGTCTTATTTGCCTTTAGCAATATTAAATAAGTTGGAAAGCTTTCCATGTTTTCTTGACTGTAAAACTATTTGGGCCAGGTTCTTTTTTTAGGAAAGAATATTTTTCTACCTTTTAGCTTATAAATCAATTATAGAAGTTTATGAAAAATCATCCTTTGCATCTAGATTTTCAAATTTATTCCTATAAGGGTAAGCACGCTCATAATTTTTTAAAAGTCATTTATGTCTAGAGTTATATCTCTTCCTTATTATCAAGGTTATATTTATAAACCTTCTCCCTTTTTCTTGCTTTTGGAATCACAAATGCCAAAAGTTCGTCTATTTTAACAGTCTTTTAAAAGAATAAAATTTGTTTTTTTACTTATCAATAAATTATATTGATCACTACTCTTTTGTTTTCTGTAAATTATTGTTTGCTTTTCTCTTTATTTTTTCCACACCCTTTGGACTTATCTTGTTCTTCTTCTAGCTTTTGGGTTGAAAATACAGTCCATTTATTGTCCATACTTTCTCATAAGTACAAATAATCTTATAAATTTTTCCCTAGTGCTGCTATGGCTGCATCTCCTAAGTTTGGATATGTAGTCCTTTCATTTTTAAATTAAATTCTTAATAGTTTATGATTTCAATTTTAATTTTCTATTTAACCTAAAAATTAATTAGAAGCATATAGTTTTAAAATTTTCCAAGTAAACTTTTTTTTTTGGCAGCTACTATCTATAATTAATAACTAATTTATTAAACTCTGGTCAAAGAATATATCCAATATGATATCTACATTTCAAATTTTGTGGGAGATTCTCTTTATACATAACTCGTAATCAATTTTTGCAAATATTTCATGGGTTTTTTGAAAACAATTGGTATGCTTTGCATTGTGTCTATCAGAACAAATTAATTGCATCATTAAAAAACTTATATCTTAATTTTTGATTATCTGTCCATTTATGAAACATATGTCTTACTGTCTCCCACAAGAATTACAAATTTGTTGATTCCCCTCTTTTGCTTTGTGTATATTCTGAGGAGTTGTTAGGAATATTAAATTTCATAACTAATATTCTTGGGGTAGCATAACATTGATCCATATGAACTATTCTTTGTACTGTTTAATGTGATTTCCTTGAATTCATTTTTTTCTTGATAGTAATGTTGTCATACCCTCATTCACAATAGCAGTTGTTTGGAATAAATTTTTCAATCAATCTGTCATTTGGCCTCAGGTGTTTTATAAATAGCAGCTAGATGAAGTTTTGAGATAGCCTAAACCAAAGGCTGCATTTTAATAGAAAAAAATAACACATTAACATTTTTGTAATTATTGATAATTTTAAACTCTTTAGTTCTTTATTATGATTTAATATTTTTAACTTACTATGCTTTATTGTTGATTTTTTTTTCTCCTCTTTCCTACCTTTTGTTGGGTTGGAAAAATGCATGACATTTCTACTCTTTTAGAAATTACGAGTAAAATATTTCACCCTTACGTGAAAATTGTCTGAAGAATCAAAATGGAGTCACTTGCATTAAGAACACTGATATATTAAACAAAATTGTTCGTGGAAGGAGGAGGAGTAGGGGGAGAAGATTCCAATAAAGAGAGCCAAGGAGTGAGGGGGGTGGTTCATGCACAAAATGCTTCTGCAAGGATATCTGCCCAGAAACTGCCTGTCCAACATCATACTGGTGCCACCATTGTTACTGATTCTTGTAGCCAAAGTTCTCAAAACAAAAATTATGTAATCCTCTTCACTTTTCCATTAAAAATCACTGTCTTCCTTATACCAACCTGAATATCCCTGTTGTTTGCTATGGCACGAGTATTATCACAGCAATGCCCATTCCCTGAATAAATATCATTGTTTAAGAGAGCCTCTCTCTGTCTGTTATTTAGGTTGAAACTCATTACACACCAATATAATTTAGATATAACACCATTTTTACTGATTTCTTTATAAACGTGTATCTCTTTTATCCCATGTCTTCTTCTTCCTTGGGTTTGTATTTTATTTTCCCAGAGTGTGTCATCAATATTTTCTGTAGGAGTAAACTTTCTGTGTTGTTGTATATTTTTAAAATGCCTTTATTTTGTCTTTCTTCTTACACATTAGTTTGCTTGAATATAAGACTTTAGGTTCAAACTCATATTTCCTCAGATTGTTGACCTTCAACAATCCAATGGTACCAGTGTTTAGGGATGCAGTTTCCTCCATTGATTGATTTCCATCTGTTTTTTTCCATCAAGAGGACAGAAATGCCTGATTTATTGATGGCACATCCTTTTTGACCAGTGCTGGATTTATTCTTTCCAAAAATATATCTTTTCTGATATAATTAGGAATTTTTTTATGGTGAAGATGCTTAATTTGCCCTCTTAACTCAATCATCATTTTCCTCCCTTTAAAGATACTATAACCCTTTATTATCAATATCACTGTTAATTTTAATGACTTACTATTCATGTTCTCATTGTAGGTAGGTATGTTTCTGGGGACATGATTGTACTTTTGGCCTATGGAAATATTCATAATAATAAGTTCTGCTGTAATAGAGTATCTACTCTGTTTAATGATAAGAATCAAATCTTTCTTACCTTACAATGTCCCAAGTATTTCATTTATATCACACATTGCTAATATAAACCATAAATATAACAACCAAGTTCTCATGATAATATGTTGACATTTGTACTGACTTTTTCTAACTGACCTAGATACCACAGAGTATCCAAAATGTCTGGAATCATAAATAGTGTATTTACTATACTTTTTTCACAATAAAAAAATGGACCTTTGCTTTAAATTTAAAGGTACTTCACCCAAAAAGTTTTCTGGAGGTTGGAGAAAATCTTAAGGACTATGTTATTCGTAAATATAATCAGCATACTTCTAAAAATGAGCTCATTCCTATTTTCTTGACTTTTCAGACATCCAGTATGTCTACTGTTTGCTCCAGTTCTGTGAATCATCTAGGTATATCTATCCAGTTTCTGTCATCTAGAGAGTTTGAGCTGGAGACATGAAGAGATTTAGAATCAGAAGCCCTAGATTCATGTCTCAGCCCAACCACTTGCTAAAAGCCCTATGAGCCTGAATGAGATTCATAACTCCTCTTAGCCTCAGCTTCCTTCTATGCATAGTTAAGATAATAATGATATATACCTTATTTCTCTTCATTAAATAAAATATACAAAAACACTATGGTTTGGAGACTTTTAGCCAGAATGGTTGTATGTCTAGGTAACACCATCAGAGTCTTAAGTGTCAGAAGTCGAAATTTATGTATAATGTCAAGGAAAATGCTTATTACTATTTGAAGGCCATCATCATATTGCCAGGTCAACCATCACACGTCTTAACTTGTAACTGGAACCAAATTTATTTCTGAAATACAATCCAGAAAGGCTGCTATTTATATCTGAGAAAAAGCAATTCACATTCAAGACAATAATCTACAGGTCACTTAGCCTTCCCCTTCATAAAAAAAATTCCTTTTTTTTTTCATTTGTTTATGATGACTGATATTCCAGATTTTTAGCTTATGAATCTGGAATATCAGTCATCATAAACAAATGAAAAAAAAAGGAGAGACTTTAAGGGAATACTTCCCCACAGCATCAAATGCTGCTAATAAAATAAAACCTTAAGTAGCATAAATGCCCTTGTGGTTGTTTTTTTTTTTACAGTGTTTTGCTATTTCAAAAAAGTGAGTGCCATGGTGCCAACCTAGCTCACAGCAACCTCAAACTCCTGGGCTCAAGCGATCCTTCTGCCTCAGCCTCCTGAATAGCTGCGACTACAGGCATGTGCCACCATGCCCAGCTAATTTTTCTATATATATTAGTTGGCCAATTAATTTCTTTCTATTTATAGTAGAGATAGGGTCTCGCTCTTGCTCAGGCTGGTTTGGAACTCCTGACCTTGAGCAATCCGCCCGCCTCGGCCACCCAGAGAGCTAGGATTACAGGCGTGAGCCACCCGGCCTTTGTTTATTACTATAATACTGTTTCCAGATTCCTCCTCACAAATCGTAAGTTCTCAGAATCCATGTGTCCTGTTTGGTGCACAGAGAGCCCTACTCAGGAATTTGCTTTGCCATAACTTAGAGCAAAATGTAATGTGAAACACTGCCACCATTTGTCATTGTTGCCATAATTTGGTATTGGAGACCCCAGAATAGAAAGGCCTCTTTTCTGAGATAGGCAGGGAAATGTGGGAGGCAGTTAAATTACTGTGCAGGTTACTACAATACCAGAAAAATTTAATCTTTGCCTAGTGAGTGGTTTTGCTGCTCAAAATACAAAAAGAGGAGGAGGGCCAGCATGGCAGCAGGAGTGGTCCCAGGAGAAAGAAGGCCATTTCCTTGTAATAGACGAGACCAGGGAAATGACACCTAACACTGAACTTTAAGTTGACCCCCTTTTTGTACAGTGCTGCAGCCTCCTCAGCTGCCTCCAATTTTTCCAGAAAAGTGCTATACACAATAACCCTGTTAGTAGTGTTTTGAGAAATAAGGGAGGGAAGAAGAAAGGTGATTATCTTTGGGGCAAAGAATTCAACCAGAATAAGAATTTAGAGTCAGAGATAACCAAAAAGAATGCCAGTCCCTTGGGAAGCCTTAGACATCTTAGGGCACAGGACATCCCAGAGTTACATGGGATGAGACTTGAATGTATTTATTAACAAAAGAAAAAAAGGGAAAGGTAAGCCCAAAAGATATAGTGTTTGGATATGTCCAGATGACATGTTTATGAAAATTATAAAGAACAGACTCTCCCTGAGTTTGGTAAAAGGAAAATTAAAACAATGCCTACAGAAACATTTTTATTGCATTTACCTTAAAGTTTCCACATTTCATTCTGCAAGGCCTCGACTGTGCTAAAGTGTTTATTTGTAAAAAAATATGATAATAAAAGGAAGAGCTTGTAAGTCCATGGTCATGTGAATTTAAAGAGAATATCTGTGAATTTAAAGAGAATATCCTCTTCAGTTAGTTATTATTTTTATTCCAGAACTTTGAAAATTGAGTTTCACAATTATTACTCAGTATAAGTCTGTGATAAGTTAATATTGAAATTCAGCCAGGCGTAGTGGCTCATGCCTACAATCCTAGCACTCTGGGAGGCCAAGGCTGGAGGATTGCTTGAGCTCAGGAGTATGAGACCAGCCTGAGCAAGAGCAAGACCCCGTCTCTACTAAAAATAGAAAAAATTAGCCAGGTGTGGTGGCATACACCTGTCATCCCAGCTACTCGGGAGGCTGAGACAGAAGAATCAGTAGAGCCCAGGAGTTTGAGGTTGCTGTGAGATAGGCTGACCCCATAGCACTCTAGCCTCTAGCCCAGGTGACAGAGCAAGACTCTGTCTCAAAAAAAAAAAAAAAAAAAAAATAGAAATTGAACTGAGGAAAAAAAATGTAACATGCCTATGTATTTAGATTTCTTTGATTTTTTCATAACCTTATCTAAATTGATTATATATTTCATTTCATTGACTTATTTCTTTACTCTCTGCCTTATTCCAGAATGGATGTAAGTCTACTTACAAAGATAGGAAGAAGGAAAAACTGGACATTCATAAAGACGTCTATGAGGTTAAAAAGAGAACAGTTTCTATACAATTGTTCTTGATTCCAAAACCAGTTAGGCATTTCTCTAAGGATCCTTATACTGGAAACTCAGACTTGTGGGGGGAGGTGGAGGGAAACGGCATTTATTGAAACCTTAAAATCTATACCCCCATAATATGCCGAAATAAAAAAAATAAATAAGGATCCTTATAAATTGATACTGTGATACTAAAAAAAACACATCCTTGGCAACATTCCTGAGATAGATGACAATGAGCGTCATCTGTACTGTCTCCCTCCCTGTCTCCCAGCACAGATTGATGACGTCACCCCAAAACACAACTCAGCAAGACCAGCTCTCAAGTGGATGGGGGGAGTGGCAGGGGGTAACTGAAATACAATATACATTCTCAGTTTCTCTGATGATCCGATTTGATCCAAGGGTGGATTGTGGAATACTTGGGGCGATACCCCTCTATACCGTTTCAGTCAAACTATGGACAAATATTGGGCAGCAGTGAACACACTGCTAGGATAATGACATTGTGTGCTCAAATGACTAACTTTGCAAATGGATAGCAACTAAGTCCAGGGAGGTGCTTGCTCTTAGTTGCTGGTTCTCATAAAGGTCTGGGAGATCCAAAAGGAGGAGCCAGGGAGGGTGGGCAATAGCTATTCCCAACCTGTATACCTGTATGAAAGTATTTTAATAATACAACAACTGGTGTGGGTACAGTCACATATGCCAGCTGGCATGGCATATGTCAACCCTCCAATACTTAATCACATTATGAGAAGCCAAAAAAAAAAAAAAATGATTATTCGATTTGAGACTTTGTAAATTTGACCTTTAGGAATTCCACTGCTAACTTCATGGTAAGAGTCCAGGTGCATCGTTTGTAAGGCAGACAATAAACAATGCTAAATTTGTTTGTCTTCCCTTGAATAATCCTGCTGGATACTGTCTGTCATTGTTGTTGTTTATTGAAGAGACACAATGAGCCCGAGATAGTTAATGGACATCCGCCCTGCCCTGTGGCCTCTGAAGTATGAAGAGACACACGTACTGTCAGTTTGTATCTAGTGCATGCTCCTATGACCCACGCTGAGCTGGCCCATGTCTCTTGGATCATGGTTAGGATAGGGAAAGTGACCCAAGTGACCCAAGTGCACTTAGGAAAGTGCTTGCCCCACTTCTTAGGGGCCTGGACTTTCATTCAGGCAGCAGAGCTCTTCAGGCTGGGGTAAGGTTCAATTTCGTTTAACTGAAACCCAACGAAGCAGAGGCTTAAACACATGGTGTTTCTTCCCTCACATATGACAAGTGCACAGATGGGCAGTCCAGAGCCCTAGGCTCCCTCTGTCCTTCTGTCCTAACAGCTGCAGCACATGCAAAGGGCAAGGTCATCTCGTGGTCTAGGGTGGCTGTTGCACTTCCAGCACCATGTCTGCCCTCCAGGAAGCAGGAAGGAATAAGAAGTAATAGCAACCCGGGCACTTCCTCCAACTGAGTCAGCTTCCTTTAAGCCTTTACTAGGGTTTAAATATTTGTCCTCTCTAAAACTCTTGTTGAAACTTAATCCCAACTAGCAGTGTTGAGAGGTGGGGTCTTTAAGAGTTGATTGCATCATGAGGGCATCATGATTGATCAAAATTAATTTGATTAATCCATTCATGGGATAATGGATTAATGAGTCATCATGGGAATGGGACTGGTGGCTTTGTTTCAAACTCCTGACCTTGAGCGATCCGCCCACCTCGGCCTCCCAGCCTCCCGGCGTGCTAGGATTACAGGCGTGAGCCACAGCGCCAGGCCAAGGGGCTGGTGGCTTTGTAAGAGCGGGAGGAGAAACCTGACCTATTGCACTCAGCCCCCTTGCCACGTGATACCCTGCGCACATCAAGACTCTTCGGAGAGCCCCCACCAGCAAGAAGACCCTCACCAGATGCAGCTCTTGACCCTGGACTTCTCAGCCTCCATAACTCTAAGAAATAAATTCCTTTTCCTTAAAAATTACCCAGTTTCAGGCATTCTGTCATAAAACAATGGAAGAAGACCACAATCTTTTTGGGAAACCCATTCCACACTTCTGTTTATATCTCCTTGGCCACATCTAGCAAGGAAAGCTGTGAAACATAGACTAGTCTTTTACCTGGGCACATTGCAGAACAGAATAAAACTGGGATTCTGTTTTACTAAGAAAGAAGGGGATAAGAGATATTAGGTGGCAACCATCAATTAGGCAGCCCCAAACAAATTTCAGTAAACAGAACAGCAAAACAACAAAGAATGACAACTACATGATTTATTACCTATGCTGGACTAACTCAAGTCAGAAGATGAGACAAAAGTTCTATAGCACCAGATCTCTCTTGAGCAAAAAGGTACAATTTAACTTTTTTTTTTTTTATAAAAGGCACATTCTTTCCTTCATGACTTCACCCTTTGCCTTAACACTAACTCTTCCCAAAATATCTCTTAAGGTGAAACAATCTAGATCACATTTGGCTCCACATTTACTATTTTCTTAATTCATTGATAGCTTTTCTCATCATAATTCCATAACACAAGGAGGGGGTCCCATGGCCTAGGCAATCAGAAGTGAAGGATTGATAAATTGGCTTTGACTAATTTTTTTTTTAAATCTAGAAATTTATATTTTTCTTAAGAGAAAACAGAAATCTGAATTTTCATATGAAATACAAGAGCTCTCTAAAAAAAATGGGTTGGCCTCTATTTTACCAACACCTAAACTCTACTTGGTTAAGTGTCCACCGTGCTCTTGGCTTTGCTCACTTTCATTGTCACATGGATGCAATTCTTTCCACAGAATATCCTGCCTGCCTTTTTCTCCCTGTTCTATCTCCCTTTTGTTTCTTTCTCCTTTCTTTCTTTCATCTATCTACCAAGACAACCAATTCTCTTTCTACTGACCTTGATACCCTTTCCTCCTCTTATAGATTTCTTTTCTGAAATCCCCCTCTGCTCAATACTTCCCTTTCAACATCTAGTTTTAATATCTAGATAAAGCATATTATTATATATTATCTCAAACTCCTGAACTCAAGCGATCCTCCCACCTTGGCCTTCCAAAGTGCTGGGACAGGTGTGAGCCACCATGCCTGGCCTGTTATATATTTATCATTAAAGCTATAAACATTTCTGTGGTCACAGGAAAAGACTGAAGGTTCCACTTCCAGGTCAACTGAGATTATGATCAAGATCTAATCAGAAGTCCCCAGGTTTATTCATAATAAATCCCTACAATTAATAATATTCAAACAAACACATTTTCTAACTTTACTTCAATAAGAAAGATATACATTGGCCAGGCTCAGTGGCTCATGCCTATAATCCTAGCTCTCTGGGAGGCAGAGGCTGGAGGATCACTTGAGCTCAGGAGTTTGAGACCAGCCTGAGCAAGAGCAAGATCCCATCTCTACTAAAAATAGAAAAAATTAGCTAGGTGTGGTAGCACATACCTGTAGTCCCAGCTACTTGGGAGGCTGAGGCACAAGGATTACCTAAACCCAGGAGTCTGCGGTTACTGTGAGGCTAATGCCATGGCACTCTAGCCTGGGCGACAGAAGATGACTGTCTCAAAAAAAAGGAAGAAAGAAGAAAGAAACAAAGAAAGGAAGATATAAATTACTTCCACTTAAACAGATGTGATTCCCAGAATATCTATTTTTAAATGAGAGTTGCATAAATTGCCAGGAATGGATTTGGCAATGTAAGGTCATGTCTCATTGAAAAGCAGACACAACTTAACCTTTAGGGGAAAAAAATGTGCTATATTGCATCCGCCCTGGAGCAGATGGATGCCTGAGCAGGGATACAGAGAGAGGGTGGCAATGGGTGGGCCTGTTTGCCTCAGGCACCTCACACTGTACATACTTGTCATTTCCTAAGGAAGGAGTACATATAAATCTTGTGACAGCAAAGATTTACTTTTTTTTTTGCTGTCAAGAACTGTAAAGGAAGGATCTGAGATAGAACGGAGGGGAAAAAACTTGAGCGCCTCTCTGCTCCTTCCTTGAGTCTAGAAGTCAAATAGCATGCCCATGTATCCACATTCCCTCCTCACTAAGATCACCAGTGGAGATTTAATTGCCTAAGGGAAATTTCCTCATATTTCATGAGTTAACGCCATTAAGTCTTCAACCTCCCAGATCCCTGAGATTTTATTTTGATATTTGCTTCACGATTACATGTTGACTTGTTTTCACTCTTTTTTTAGATCCACAAACTCCCTGAAAATAAGAAAAAGTACTGACTCTTTAACACATGCATACTTTTTGTTTTTAGCATTATACTCAGTGGATACGCCACAAATAATGGGCCATTTGCCAACACATTGATCATTATCATTATCAATATTCTTAATGAAGAGCCAACACACACACAGCCCATTCACTAACCCCTCCCTACTCTTCTCCCAGTAACATGGTTGAGAAGGAAATAGGATTAGGTTATGACTTTCTCTTCTGTAGGTCTTCTGATTCATTTTACAGAAACACTGGCTCAATAATCATTGTATTTTAGACAAGCAGAGTGCAAATGAGTTCTGTTTATTTGTACCATGTATGTTGCTAACCACTTGGCAACATGGTTCCAGCCAGAATGTGTAGCATTAAACACAACTACTTAACTCTCATTGAAAGCTGAGGAGTGAGAAATACTAGTTATGAGGCTCGAAATGTGAATCAGACACTCATTCTTTGGGTTTTCTCTTTGCATTTGGTCTCTGGAAGTACCAGTCTCATTGACTTGTCACTTGGGAATAGTGATTTCCCATTTCACTAATGCAGTAAAAAGACCCTGGAGTACTAGGTAAATATTCTTTTTGCCCTTCGATGTGTTCACATTTTCTTACCATGAGATATGCAAGGTACAAAGGGCTTATTTTAGGGTACACACCCAGGAAAACAAAAGGCTGCCTAGGCTCCTTTTATATAGAAGCCCTTAGGCCTTCATGTGGGCTATGAAAAAGTTCTCTTAGCCTCATGAAACCCAGAACAGCTCACTAGAAGATTTTAAGGTTTGAAGGAAAAGTCTTGTGGTAATAATTAGTTATTTAAACCGGAATTTTCCTTCCACCTATTTCTCTTCACCAACCTGTCTGGAGTTAGATGCATCGATTTGGGTCCTTGTGGAGAAGCAGACATCAAGACAGGCTTAGACATGCAAGAGGTTTTTAAAAAATATATATATATTTTTTTATGCAAGAGATTTGTTGAGGGCAACACCAGTGAAGAAAAGAGGAAGGAGCCAGAAGTAGTGACCCTGTGAGGGACAGAGGAGTAAGAAGAATCTTAGACTTCAGCACAAATCTAAGAAAAAGTCCATGATATAGTTAGGATATTTGTCCTCTCCAAATCTCATGTTCAAATTTGATCCTCAGTGTTGGAGATGGGGCCCAGTGGGAGGTGTTTGTGTCATGGGAGTGGATTCCTCATGAATGGCTTGGTGCCAACCCTGGGATAATGAGTGAGTTCTTGCTCTATTAGTTCATGCTGGTCATTTAAGAGTGTGGCACCCCTCCCATTGTTCTCTTGCTTCCTCTCTCGCCATGTGACACACCTGCTTCCCCTTCACCTTCCACCATAACTGGCAGCTCCCTGAAGCCCTCACTAAAAGCTGATGCTGGCCCCATGCTTCTTGTACAGCCTGCAGAACTGTGAGCCAAATAGACCTTTTTTCTTTATAAATTACCCAACCTCCCGTATTCCTTTATAGCAATGAAAACGGACTAGCACAGTCAGCCAAGCCAATGGAAACTGCTTGAGCCAGAGTCCTCCACCAGAGGAGTCCTACATCTCTCAAGAACAGGCCTGATTTAGCAATTTCGTTGTGCTCAGTCAGTGGGAAGTGTGGCTTCCGCAGGACGCCATGTTGAATTCAGAGTGCAGCACCTGGAGATGTCTGTTAGTTGTGTTCTCGGAAGCAGGAAATCTAAGTGGCGCATTATCACATGTTCACCACAGTAGGAAACCTATGGATGGATGAGGACCCAAGGTTCTAAGCAAATAACATGTCTTCATGACCAGCAGATATAAGCAACAGCAGCATTGCTTATTGCCTTCATTGTAGGCAACTGCTGGGGATGCTGTCTACTACATCACAGTGTCCCCTTTATGAGGGCCTAAGAAAAACACCTCCTGTGCCTCAGGGCTAGGCACAGCTATTCCTCCTGCACAACTGGTATGTTTTTATCTTGTAGACATATGGGTTTTCTAGCAGATTTCCTCTCTGTCTTAACTGCTAGGAAGTTAGAACCAGATTTGGGGTCTACCTCTGGCTTTGGGGGCTTTTCTTTTTCAATTATTCTGTTTATCTTCTCTGATTCCTTTAGTCAATAGTACTGTTCTCTTTGAGTAACCTAAACTCCCTTCTGAAGTAGGGCAAGAAATAATCACCTTAAATTAGGCTAGTATCATGTAGAACTAAAAAATACTAGATTTTAAACATTTCACCTTTTTCTATTTATGATAGTTTCACAGGCTGGGTGTGGAGGCTCACGCCTGTAATCCTAGCACTCTGGGAGGCCAAGGCAGGAGGATCGCTTGAGCTCAGGAGTTCGAGACCAGCCTGAGCAAGAGCAAGACCCTGTCTCTACTAAAAATAGAAAAAATTAACTGGGTGTGGTGGTGTGCGCCTATAGTCCCAGCTACTTGGGAGGCTGAGGCAGGAATATTGCTTGAACCCAGGAGTCTGAAGTTGGTGTGAGCTAGGCTGACACCATAGTACTCTAGCCCAGGAAACAGAGCAAGACTCTATCTCCAAAAAAGAAAAAAAAGAAAAAGAACTTTACATATAGATCAAATTCTTTTGCTCTAAATGAGCGCTAATATAAACAGAATATAAGCCAATGTAATTCAAAATTTTTAGTAGCCACATTTTGAAAAGAAAAAATAGGTGAAATTAAGGCAATTTAAGTCTTCAGAAGGCCACTGTGTATTTTATACTTACAGCACATCATATAGCTAGCAGTTCCTATACTGAACAGTGCAGGTCTAAATACAAAGACTCCGAATGACCAGAGAGTCAGACAGCCTCAAGAGAATAACCACAATTGTATCTAACCTGTATTCATATTGGCTTTGATTAAAGATTTCTGAGCTCCTGGAGGTTTCTGATACAAACACTAGGTCTAAGAAAGGGTGACCCTGACGGGGATCATGACCATAAAAACTCTTTAAGATTTCTGGAATTTTTTTTTTTTTTAATCTACTCTAGGTTTGTTACTTTTTCTTCACTGGACTGCCCTTGGCTATTTCTAAGAAACAATGTATATAAAATACTTATGTGCATCTAGTAAGAAAGAAAGCAAACAAATCGAGATACAGTTTGTTTATTCTGTATTTCATCTAGAATATTAAAAACCACTTAGAAACTAGAGTATAAAATTGAAGCATTAAAAATTACTTTAAAGGAAAAATTACTTTCAAGTATTAAAAATTACTTTATGAAGACATTTTGGAACCAGCTCTAGAACTTTACACCTTTGGGATAAGAAACGTGTTTTCCATTTGAATCAGGCTTAGAAGACCAAAAATATAGTTAAATTCCTGAGAGTTAATAATTTGACTTTTTTAGGCAAATTAACCTGCAAAAGCCTCCATTCTTTATCTGCTACATAGAGTAATATTTACCTTATAGATAGCAATGAAGATTAATAATATTATATATAATAATAGTACTCAATTGTAGCAAATAATAAGTACTCAATAAATGGCACCTATTATCCCTGTTAATCACGAAAAACTATTAGATCCAGGTATTCTTAACCTGGGCTCTGCAGATCCTTGGTCCAAATTGCAGTGGTGGAGATCCCTAAAACTGGGATGGGGAAAAGGGACTGTATCTGCATTTTCACTGATCTCTAAGCAAAATTTAGCATTTCCTTCCATTATGAATGCAGGCAACATCACAGAAATATTAGATGCATGTATCACTTTGCACCAACAGACATCACAGATATTTTCGCATTACATTTCTGATGTTACAGACATCTCAAAATATCTCTGTATCACCTATTTTTGTTTTATCACTTTTTTGAAATTATTGTAGCTATTAGACCTGATGCTACAATTTGTATAGTAGCATCTATAGTGTAAGTATACTTATACTATAAGTATATTTGGTTTAAGTATAATTAAGTATAATTGGCTTACGTATAATTGGTTTTTAAGTATAATTGGTTTCCTTTGTAACCCTACATGTTTTACTTTATGGATTTAAAGCATTACTCTGAGAAGGGGTCCACAGACTTCACAGGACTGCCATGGTACCAAAAACACTTACCGAATCTCTAAATTTTAGTCTTTATCTTTGCTTTCAAAGAAAGCCAACCAAATCTGACAATTCAGCACTGGGGTGAGCCAATTCCCAAAGTCTTGGATTTGTTTTTCTGTGTGTGACTTGATAAGAAGACATTACAATTCTAGTACCTGACTCTTCATCAATTAACTTATTTGCTGAGCTCACCTTCAACTTATACCTGGCACCAACCCGGTTGAGGTTCTATGTTGGGCCTTATGAAGTACACAAGAGGAGCTGACAGGCTGGTTTTCTGGTGCGTTCTGTTAACACACATCTGGCCTCCACTAGCTGCCAAGCCCCTGCTGAAGTTGCGCAGTGGTACTCAAGCGTGGCCCCAGACCAGCAGCATCAGTATCACCTGGAAGCTTATTAGAGTTGCAAATTTTCGGGTCACACACCAGACTTTACGAAACAGAAACTCTGGGGTCCATCAGTCTGTTTTATCAAGTCTTCCAGAGATGCACGCTGGAGTCTGCGATCCGTCACGCTTAGGGAATCGGAGTTCCGTCCAACCCTGGAAGAGGCTCCCAGCTTCCCAATCTTGGCGGGGACTAACACGGCTCTTTCAACTGGGGGCTGGAATTTTGAAGCAGGCAGTGCTGAGATGCAGCCAACGAGTCGAAAGCTGGGGCTACAGGGCTCGCTTTGCTCCTGCAGCCCGATTTTACTTACATTACCCGTGGCCTCGAGGGTGACTGAGAGAGGGTACCCCTCAGCACCACGCCCTCGGCGCCGCGGCTGCACCGCAAGAGAAGAGTCAGGGAGCTCGCGGGGAAGAAACCCCCAAGCCTACTGCACCTGGCCGGCGCTGCAGCCGCCCGAACCATTCCCGGGCCTTCCGCCCGGCGCTGGAAGGCGCACTGCCTGACGGGAAATGCGGTCCCGGCAGCCCGCTGGACTGCTCAGGCTTTCCGGGCTCCGCCGCCTCTGGAAAACTACAAGTCCCAGGATGCCTGGCGCGGGCGGGTCACGAGGGAGGGGCGGCGGGCGCGGCTAAATAGTCTCCATCGGCCATTTTGTGGGAGAAGCCGCAGCGCCGCCTCTTCTTTCGCGTCTCCGCATCCGTCGCCGCCGCCTCTTCCTCCGCCTCCTCCTTCGCCTCTTCCTGCCTCCTCCCGGCTTCCGCCGCCGCCGCTCCATCGAATCCCAACCCAGGGGCGAAGCGTTTCCTTATTTATTTCCGTTTTCTCGCCACTACAGCCTCCTGACACGGTGATCCGGGCGGGCCCCGCAGGAATTTTATCCCCTCACCGGCCTCACACTAGTATCGCATGTCCACTATCCAGAACCTCCAATCTTTCGGTAAGATCACGTCGCCGCCGCCGCCGCCCCCCGCCTTCCCCGGCCCGCCGCTCGGACGGCCGCCCGCCCGCCGCCGCACGTCCCGACCACCGCCCCGAGGGCCCCCCATCTCTGCCCTCCCCGCACCCCAAGTGGGGCTTTGTCTCGGCGCCCAGAAAATGGCGACTGGGCCCCTGGCGACCCCCTCCCCGAGGACGGCGCTGGACCCGGAGCGCCGGCTGCGGACCCCGCGCCGCCCCTGCCCGGTCCTGGCCCAGCTCCTGCCTCCGCTGCAGCCCGTTGACACCTCGGCGACCCTGTCCCGCGGGCTGCTGGGCCAGCCCGTCTACTTGCAAGGGGGGAGCCGGGACAGGGGGCTGGGGCACCGGCGGTCGGAGCCGCCTGGGAGCACCGTTCGGGGACATTTAGTGCAGGATGCAGACCCGAGCCTCCGATCTGTCACGGGGCAGTGGTGGTTCAGGCTTCTCTGCTTGCGTCGCAGTTGGTAAAATTCCGCCTCTTGATGTATATTTAATTTCTGCAAGGCAGAGTTGCAGTTCAGTGACTGCGGTGGGCATGCTTGAGTGTGTGTTGGTTTCATCAGAATGTAATCCAGATGACGCACGTTTTTATTATAGCGGCTATAAAATTAAGCTTTTGTAAATCTCTTTTCTCATTAGAGGACCGTGTTCAACGGTAACATTATCTACCTATACCAACGTTTTCCTACAAGGGACATACTTGTTTAAATGTTTGAGTTTTTTTTTCAGAGTACCTTGGAGGCTTTATTAATACTCCACCCCCATCCGCGCCAAAAAAAAAAAAAAAAAGCACAGGCACTAGAACCTTCATTGCTGACTATCTTGATTTGTAGTGTGCCATATTCTGGAAAGTGCTTTCTAAACAATATTTTTCAACTTTGGATTTTTTTTCTGTCCCTTTGCAGACCCCTTTGCTGATGCAACTAAGGGTGACGACTTACTCCCGGCAGGGACTGAGGATTACATTCATATAAGAATCCAGCAACGGAACGGCAGAAAGACGCTGACTACTGTTCAGGGCATTGCAGATGATTATGACAAAAAGAAACTTGTGAAAGCTTTCAAAAAGGTAAAGGGATTAGGAAGAATGGATTAAAATAGAGTTATTGACGCACATCTCAGAATTGGATTATGATTCACACCTTTACTTGAATAAATCAGTGTGGATGAAAATGACTGGACCCAGGAAAGTTGTTTTCGTTCTTGTAATTAGCACACAGATATGTGGTTATTCTCCCAGTATGGTCTCCAATCTTCAAAAACAATTTGCATGACTTTAAAATACAATGCAAAATATCTAATTCTTGATGTTACACGTAAAATCGTTATGTGACCTTATGATTCATTTACAAGTTAACTGAAGTTGGAAGTATTATGGATTATGGGAAACAAAATCTGTTTCTTTAATATAATCAAGCCCATTGAAATAGTTGGTTTTATCCTTGTGGTGAAACAAAACCGCGTATTTTGGCTAAACTATGTTGCATGTTTATGTACTTCTCCAGAAATTTGCCTGTAATGGTACTGTGATTGAGCATCCTGAATACGGAGAGGTTATTCAGCTTCAAGGTGACCAAAGGAAAAACATTTGCCAGTTTCTCTTGGAGGTGAGAGATTGGGTGCTTTTTGTATAACTTGAGATTGCTTCTAAAATTGTATTTAAAGCCAACAGGAATTATTTCCTACTTAGTAAAAATCATGTGAATGGAGTAAATTAGGTAAGTGAGTGAAATAAAGATTTAGTACTTATTTTGAAAGCAAAGAGCCTTATCTGGTTTATTTTGTCATTAGAATGATCTGATCATATCTGTATACACACAGTATTTCTTGGCATGAGAAGTATTCAAATATGTGTCGAATTGTTGGCTATTAACAGTGCTTGTTGCAGACAACAGTGTTGCAGTAAGCTGTTAAGTGATGCATTTTAATGACTGCTCCATGTTTTCTTAGGAATGAATTTATTCCTCAGAGCGATTCTGCTAAATTAAATTTTATTTTACAGGTTGGCATTGTCAAGGAGGAACAGCTTAAGGTTCATGGATTCTAAATGAACCTAAATACATGAAGAATTTCTTGAATAATTCTGTTCTCTAAACCCAGTTTGGCTGCCTTGCGAAATGATTCTCTGCAGTAAACGGACTTCTCATTTATTTAATCATTCAAACTTCCATTCACATCTGCATGATTACAGAAAACATGGGGTATGTAGGCTAGTAACACATAAGAAAATTGCAGTAAGATGGTAACAAAACCCCGTATTCATCTTAACATGTTTCCAATGGAAAATATTTTGTTTTGAGTGTTTATTTGTTTATTGTTCTGTTTATTACTTTTCACTTGATTAAATGTTTTTTGTTGTATTAAACCATGTATGTTGCAGCTTAACAATAAAAAAAAACTACGAATCCTTTTGTGAGCAGTTATGCTCCCAAATCTAAGCAAGTAAAATACACTTATGTTTTGTCTTTCATAATTTGAGTTCTCATTCTACAAATATTCTTCTGATGGGCTTCAGAAGCTGTTATTCCCAGAGATAGAGGAGAACCTTTGTTATATGTAGCTTGTGTTTTTTTTCATTTACTGACTTAGAAATAAGAATAGAAGCAGGAGTATAAACTTCACCAGAACCACTACTCCTTGAAGCCAACTAAAAGTTGTGGCATTTATTAGAATATAGTTTTGAATTTTTTTTTAAAGAGTGCAACCTTTAAACTTTAAGGTGTTAGCACATAGAGCTCTTTTATATGTGTTCTTTTATCAGTTGTGTTACGAGGCTACCAACATAAGTCTATCCCTAAGTGCCAGATATTATAATAGGCTTGTAACATAAAGTATATTTAGTCACAGGCACTTTGTTGCAAGGGTAGGTGGTGATAGAAGATACTGGGCTTCCGGTTAACTTCCCGGGAGTGCTAGAAAGTGACAGTTGGGATGTCAGCCTGGGCTTCCAGCCAGAGAAGCTGTGTCCTTTCACTACACCATGATTTTGGTATGTGTTTTCACCAAATGAAGGGAGAGCCACGGGTGAAAATGACCAGGGGTGTTGGTGATGTAAGAAATATAATTTGTAGTTCTTAATTGTGAGATTTCTGCAACTCATCCTCTTGAGTTCGAGGCTTCTGCCTTCTGTTGAGCAGTAGTGAGATGCTCAGTTGTACAAACGAGGCTACAAAACCATTTAGCCAAGGCAAAGAAATGCATCCACAAGTGCAAACTTTTTAGCTTACTATATTCAAACAACAATGGTGTAAACAAAGTCTATCACTTAGATCAATTCAGTCTGTACCAAGTGAGGCCTTGCCTCTATTTTGAGATGCTGCTTTTGGGAAAACAAAATCAGTTCCCACAAAGTTTGCCTCTTAAAGGCTCTAAGTGATAGGTTTGTTACTTTGTCACCCCATTCCTCCAATCAAGAAAGACTGGAACTATTAAGAGGTGAGTATACCAGAATATAGGGCCAAATTTGATAAGTTCATTTCCAGAAAACACCAATATTATTTGATGACGATCAAGAGATTTGGGAGAAATTTCTTACTGATTAATAGGCTTTTTCATCTGTAACATTGTGTAATGGTTCTATCACTAGTTGAGGAGTGCTATGGAAATAGTAAAGCAAAAACTAACATTAACATTCACATTAAAGTGTTGCCTAAATAATACACTTGCTGAGGGCTGAGCTAGTGCCTAGAAAAGAATTACCTTCTCTTAAGGTGGTTGAGGGAGGCCTCATAGAGGAAAAGAAAAACACCCCTCATCCCGGGACCCATAGATAAGCTCTTAGTAATTGCTTCATGTGTCAGGCCACTGAAAGTCAGTGGGATAAAAAGCCTTGAGCAAAGCTTGCCTTTGGATTTTGTGAGGAGCACTTGGGATCCTCCAGCCTATGAGCCCTGGACACCTGATTGGACTTGTCACCTGTAGGGCAGTCCCAATCCTTAGAGGAAAAACAGGTCATGTACCCTTCTTGTCTTTGAGCAAGCAATGGAAATAAAGTACATAAATCTACATATTTCTGTGATTTTACTGAAACTAGTGAAAGGATAAACTTGGAGTCATCTCTCTCAGTTGGAAGAGCTGTCTGACTAGGAGCCTCAGAGAAGTATCTAAGAGCAAGGTAGCAGGGCTAACTGGTCTTTGCTTTGGAGACAAAAGCGACTAGGAGGCATTGTGTAATTGAGGAGGGAAGAGTATGTATTACAGATGCAGGAAAATAGCCAAACTACCTCCCTCTGCCTTCCACGTGGGAAGATTTTGACCTGCAGTTTCTGGTTTTACACTTCAGGGTGCACAGTGCAAGATACCAAGTAAAGGTCAAGTAGGTTTGTCCCTGGACTTGTAAATGTGGCAAAGGCCGTAGGAAATTAGGACCTTTGGTTGAGGCACAGCCTGGAGTAAGGTGCTACTTAGCAGCACTGTCTTCTTAGCTTTCAGTCTTAGCAGTCCTGAGGCAGGGAAAACACCCTGGAAGCAGCCTCTACCTGCTTAGGAACTGGAGTAACAAGAGCTGTTCTTTTAATCATCCTAGATAGAGAGTGGCTCTGATCATGGAAGGAACAGTTCTGGTCCTAGTCATGATGGCAGTTAACCAAAATAACTTGAGAAATACAGAGTGCTAATGTAGGCTTCTGTATGCCACCAGCTGGGATCCAGCTAATGGAATGAAATGGGTAGTTACAGCTCAGGAAACAACCTCATTAGATCGCCCCCACACACTAGTTCTATTGGGCCTCTGAGGACTCCCCTTGGCAAGCCAGAGGTCCACGTGGAAGAGAAAAGGGAGGTGTGGTCCTGTTATAACTGAAATTAAGGGAGTCCTCCTTTACGGTGGACTGTGATCACTTGACAAGCAGGTAGTAGCCAGGTGACATTGTGCTTGTCTGGGATCAAGGGCCAAGTGAATCAGCTAGAATTAAGCAGGAGTGAAACTATATAAGAAGCCCTCAGCCCTCAGGTTCCTTTCATGTGGCCATGCAGGCACCCAAGTACTTTTTTATCTGGATGATGGAAGCATGGTAGGGTAAGTCAGAGGAATGGCTGTATTTCCTCCTCCTGGAGAACTGTTTAGAGGAATTAGTGCCAATAAGAGGAGGGAATGCTCAACCATCCTTGCATGTTCCTAATCTAGGCATTATTGTGTCAGATGACATGCAGCGAATTTAAACTCAGCATTGGCTTGTGAGTATGTCATTGTGGGTTAGGTGGCTCACCTGTGAGGTGGTCAATCTATAGCTCTGCTCCCTGTGAACTGAAGGCATGATGGTGCCTTGTCCCAAACTAATGAACAGCCTACAAACTTTTTCCTTGCAGAAAGCAATTACACGTAGATAGATACCAGTCATTCAAGGCACAAAAGGGGTCTAAAGTTCAAAGCCAAAATGTCCCACAGGGAATCTAAGTGATCTCAGGTCTGGTGCTGGGTTGCAGCTACAGCTCTCTATTCTAGCCTAGGAGGTTTTGAAGGGCCTCCAGCCTGGGCTAACTTTAACCCATGGGTTTGTCTCCATGTGTCCTTTACCCATTCTTATCAGGACCCCAGACTCACCTCTTGAGTCTGTTGGGCAAGGAATAAATATATCATCTGGGCAATGGAGACAGAATCAGAAAGCACTTTTAAAAAATTATTTTTATTTCTCTTATTTTTAGTTGACATGTAATAATTGTACATATTTATTACAATACATACATAATAAATATGTACGATTATACATATTTACAGGGATAGAGATTTCAATACATGTATACCCAAGGTATAATGATCGAATCGGGGTAATTAGCATATCCATCACCTCAAACATTTATCATTTCTTTGTGTTGTAAACATTCAGAATCCTTTCTTCTAGCTTGTCCTTGTCAACCACGACACATTCTGGGGGAAAGACATCCCCAGAGAAGGGTTTGGTGGGAGGTATAATCCTTGAAAGTAGGAATAAGGTCTACCCACTCCCTGGTCACAAACTGTCCACTCTGAGTGCATCACTGTCATTGACTTGTTAAAAACTCAGGAAACCTTAGCCCAATACTGAGATTAAACTACCAGCATCGGGAAGAATAGTACATGAGAGGTGGGACACGCTGCATGGGCACCATGAGCAACCCACCTGGTAGACCAAGAGTGTTGAAATGAAACATAGGCTACCCAGGGAATGATGCTATTAAAGAAGAGGGGCTGATTAGTGCGAGCATGCAGTCCCTCAGCGCCCCCTTGTGGCCACTTAAAAAACTGGATGGCTCCTCGCAGTTCACGTAAATTAAAAAGGTTTAAGTTGTTGCAGTCATCATTAAAACACCAGCTGACAGGTTTGATTTTGTCATCCCTCATATGTGATCCAGAAATTGATCTAGCCAATCTTTTATTATTGTAACCCATAAAAATCAATTGCGATTTTTTTTTTTTACCTGGGAGAGACAATAATTATGTTTTCATGGTCTTACTCTGGGGATCTATAAAGTCACCTCACCTGCTATCTATCACAGTGTTGTTAGAAGGGATTTAATTTAAATGTAAACCGAGATGTCTGTTTATGGCCTTCAGGGAATGGGTGATTAAACTAGAAAACAATCAAGAATCCTAAATTGCCACTTGTTGAGGAATGCAATCTGGAGTTTTTACACACACACACCCTAAATATATAGTGCTTTCAATTTAAACCTCTGACCAATACACAGGTTAATGAACCTTTTTGGCTATTGGAGAGGCACACCCACCTAGAAGGTCACCTGAAGACTTCTGTTTGGGAAAAGTAATGACTGGATTCCCTAAAATCCCTTACGGCTACAATGCATGATGTTATTCTGTTAAGCCCGAGGGACCAGCATAGGGCTCATTTGGATTATCATTAAGACACTCATTAAGACACTCACTTGAAGAGACTCTGGCAGAACTCACCTGAGCAAGTAGGGGAGGGCTAATGAGAGCTGGGTAGTAACATGCAAATTGTACTTCCGGGGATTTGATTCTACATGAATCAATAGCAGCATCACCAGATGGGCCCCTGGTTAGAGAATCCTCCCTCCAGAGGTGCTAAGAGATATTACTTTAGAAAACTTACTATCTCTTTCATAACAGACCCTTTGGGCCTTTCTACATTTCTATCAAGCATTGGCCCTCATTTTTTTGCTTCTCTTGTATTAATAATAAAAATAGCTAATTTCTTTTCGGCACATACATTGTAGGTCCTGCTCTGAGAGTTTAACATACATCAGCTCTTAATAATTCTCTTCGCAGACTTCATGACCCAGCATAGATTCCCAGACTTACCATCACAATCACACTCTTGCAAATATCCTCCTCTCCCTTGATCCTCTCTCCTTCTTTTGTATTCATTTTTCAAAAGTCCAGCCTTTCTTCAACCCAACCACCTGACTACTCCATACCTGCACAAAACCTATAGAGATAGCTAGAGAAAAACCAATGGGTTTTCTTTTTCCTTTTCCCTTCACCCGCCATCCTCCAACATGCAAAGTGGAGGCTTTGTCTTATCCATCACTGAGATATTTGAATCTCCTCATTTTCCTCCTCCAAATCTACCCATCCGAGGCAGTGTTGCATACTCTCTTGTCTTCTTTCCTGTACAATGGGTGAAGTGCACTTGACCCCATCGGAACAAGCCCCCTCCGTTTGTGTCTTGGGTACTGTCCCCTCTGCTCTGTGCATTACCATTGTAATTATCTCCTTTCTTCTGAATCAATTTCTTCCTCTCTTCTGGATCATTTTCATCAGATAGAAACATTCTCTAGTACCTCCCATCTTTCAGATAGAAGAAAGGAAATCTCTCTTGATCTCACATTCCCTTCAGCTAACAAAGAGCCCACTTGACATCCATTTGGATGTGTAACAGGCATCTCAAAACTAACATGGTGGAAGTAGAAATGTTGACTCCATCCTCCCCCACCAAAAAAACTGTTTGTGCAGTCTGCTTCATCTAAGTAGATGGCAAAACCATCCATAAAATTGCTCAACCTAATATTTAATCATCTGGTCAATGACATCCAGTACTGTTCCGAGAGTCTGTGTCAGCCTCTTCTGCACTGAAGTGAGGCAAATGTCAAGCTTATAGGCAGCATCTGGCAGTGTGTGCCTAACACGCTTCACCTCTTCCTGGCTCACAGGCCTCAGGTCGGTTCATACAGCTGCTGAAGCAGTTCTCCAGGTTCCAGGAGCCTCGTCCTGCCAGAGCAGCACTAGCTTATAGGCAGCAGGAGAGACGTGCTCACCGACTCCATCTTGACCCTTCCTGAGTGCACAGTTCAGTGGTATTAAGTACATTCACATTTGTGCTACCAGGACCACTGTCCATCTACAGAACTCTTTTGACCTTGCAAAACTGAAACTTTGATCCCATTAAGCAACTCTCCATTCCCCTCTCTCCAGCTCCTGGCAAACACCATGCTACTTCTGTCCCTGTGAATTTGACTACTATAAACACCTATATAAGCAGAATCATATAGTACGGTATTTGTTGTTCTGTGAATGGCTTATTTCACTTAGCGTAATGTCCTTGAGGTTCTTCCATGTTGTAGCATGTGTTAGAATGTCCTTTCTAAAGATGAATTATATTCCATTGTATATATAGGCCACATTTTGTTTATTTATTCATCTATTGATGCACATTTGGGTTGCTTCCACTTTTTGGCTATTGCGAGTAATAGTGTTATGCATATGGGAAAAAGGAGTTTTTTTTAACAGGACCTCAAAATGCAAGCTATAGGGACAAACTGATGGTTTGAGTCCATTAAAATGAAACACTTCTGTTCCATGAAAAACCCACTAGGCAAACTAACAGACAGTAAGAGACGATATTATAATGCCTAGAACCAACAAAAGCTTTAGAACTAGTTTCTAGAATATATATAAGCATTTGTGCAAATCAGAAAGAAGAGCCTTTTCTCCTTGAGGATGATTCGTTCCACCCATCATGTTTATTGGAGGGTTTTTTCCTCTTTTTTCTAAATGTTCAATTGTCTACACCTTTAAAAATTAATTTATTTGTCTGGAGCAAAAATGGTTTGTAAAAAATTAATTGATTGACAAAATGTTTAAATTTCTGTTTGTCAAAAGCCAAAGGGGGTGACGAATGAAGGTGGTGGACTAGAAGAAGCTTGCGCATGCTGCTCTCAAGGAGAGAATTGGAAGCTGCAAGTAGATGCCCACCTATATAGGTGAACCCTCTTGGAGAGAGCATTGTAAGCTCAGAGATGCTCAGAGTGGAGAGGGGGACAGAGAGATCCACTCACCAAGATCGGAAGGTACTCAGGGGAGAGAGACCCCTACACATTGGAAGGGACAAAGAAGAGAAGTCCAGGCCCCATGCTCCCCCCGTGGACACTGTGACCTGGGCCGTGAGGGGTCCCCCACTACCACCACAGGCCTCTGTACTGATCAGGGAATTGCTTGGAGATTGCAGTAACATTGTACCGGACAGCAGGCTGGGCAGGGACCCTCTGGCTCTGTTCCTGGGTCACTGGGACTGGCACCATTCTGAGTTCTTGGGTCCAGAGCACCCGGTCTGCACAAGGATTGGCTGTGCTGCAACACCATCCGCACGTTGCCCCTGCCGGACCGTGGGGGAAGCAGGGAGAACAGATGCCCTCACACACCCTGTGACTGGGAGCTGAAAGTCCCCTCCCCACTGGGGAATTTACATGGAGGAGGCGCTGATGCCACGTGAGAAGTCCCAGAGTAACAGCCTCGGTGGGACTTGTGTGGGGAGAGAGCCCCAGCCATCTAGCAGCCCAGCCCCCAGGGCTCTGCGTGCAGACGGGTGGAATAAACCACCTGGCCCTGCATGCTGACCAGGGACCACATCCCCATGGCACCACACGATGCCACACTTACAATCCGGATCTCCACAGACCCGCTAGCCATGAGCCACTCCCACCATATACCACCATTCTGCCTGGACCAGGCCAGAGTGCGAGCCTGCAGTCCTGATGCCTGTGGTCACTGCCTAGATAGCCTCGCTCAGCAGCCACTGCCACTGCTACAGGGAGACCCGGCAGAGCGATCTCCCACAATGCCCACCTCCATGGAGAGGGACTCACCTAGCCCCCTGCCTGAGCTTCCAATAGCAGCCTGGGGACCAACCCACCATTCCACAAGAAGATCCCCCAGCACCGGCTTAGACTGTGACAACCACAGGGGAAGGGAACAATGCAGAGCAGCTGCATTACAAGATGTAGTGCACCCGCCCCTCTCCTGCAAGATCAACCTTCTGGGACAGAACACAAAAGCACTATCTAGGGACCTCTACCTTCCTCTCACTAAAAAGAGGAGTTCCCATCAAAGGAAAGCAGGTGCACCGCAAACCTGTCTTCCCTGAACTGAGAGAAGAGGTTTCAGATGAGAAGAAACCAGCAAAAGAACTCTGACACCATGAAAAAACAAGCTGTTTTGACACTCCCAAAGATTCACAATAGATCTACAACAACAGACCCCAGCCAAAAGAAAATTGTCAAAATGTCAGAAAATGGAATTCAGGATATGGATGGCAAATAAGATGAATGGGATTGAAGAGAAAGTTGAAAACCAACACAAAGAAGCTAAAAAAATATTTCAGGACATGAATGGAAAAGTTGCTAAAGAGATAGACAACATCAGAAAGGATATAACAAAACTTAAAGAAAGGAAAGAAAAAGAAAAACAAACCAAACTGAAAGCCAGCAGAAGAAAAGAAGTAACAAAGCTCACAGCAGAACTAAACGAAATGGACACAAACAAAACATACAAAGAATCAACAAAACAACAAGTTGGTTCTTTGAAAAGATAAACAAAATAACCAGAAATAGAAGAGAAAGGACTCAAATAAGCTCAATCAGAAATGAAAAAGGAGATATTACAACTGGATACCACGGAAATATAAAATATCATCTGTGAATACTACAAAACCTCTATAACCACAAACTAGGAAGCTTAGAGGAAATAGATAAATTCCTGGAAACACACAAACTCCCAAGCCTGAATCAGGGAGAAATAGAAATCCTGAACAGACCAATAATGAGCAGTGAGATTGAGGCGGTAATAAAACATCTCTCAACAACAACAAAAAGCCCTCAACTGAACGGATTCATAGCTGAATCCTATCAGTCCTACAAAGAAGAACTGGCACCTACCCTACAGAAATTATTCCATGACATTAAGAAGGAGGGAATCGTCCCTAACTCATTCTATGAAGTCAGTATCACCTTGCTACCTAAGCCAGGAAAGGACACAACAAAAAAATAAAACTACAGACCAATATCTTTTATGAACATTTGCGCAAAAGTCCTCAACAAGATACTAGCAAACTGAATTCAACAGCACATCAAAAAGATAATTCACCATGACCAAGTGGGTTTTATCCCAGGGATGCAAAGATGGCTCAACACATGCAGACCAATAAACGTGATTCACCACATAAACAAAAGCAAAAACAAAGACCATGTGATCATCTCAATAGAGGCAGAAAAAGCATTCAATAAAATATAGCACTTTTCATAATAAAAAACTCTCAACAAACTAAGCATAGAAGGAGCATACCTTAAAATTATTATATAAAATCCATATATGACAAACCTACAGCCAAAGTCATATTGAATGGGGAAAATTTGAAAGCATTCTCCCTAAGAAGTGGAACTGGGGTGCCCACTGTCACCACTTCTATTCAGCATAGCACTGGAAGTCCTAGCCAGAGCAATCAGGCAAGAGAAAGAAAGAAATTGGGAGGGAGGAGGTCAAACTATCCCTGTTTGCTGACAATATGATCCTGTACCTAGGAAACCACAAAGACTCCAGCAAAAGACTCCTAGAATTGATAAATAAATTCATCAAAGTCTCAGGTTACAAAATCAATGTACACAAATCAGTAGCATTTCTATGCACGAACAACAGTCAAGCTGGGAGTCAAATCAAGGACTCAATACCACTTACAATCACTATGAAGAAAATAAAATATTTAGGAATATATTTGTCCAAGGAGGTGAAAGATCTCTACAAGAACTATTAACACAAAAACTGATGCAAGAAATAGCAGATGACACAAACAAATGGAAAAACATCCCATGCTTGTGGATTGCTAGCAACATCATTAAAATATCATTCTGTCCAAAGCGATTTACAGGTTCAATTGCAATTCCCATCAAAATACCAACATCTTATTTCTGAGATCTAGAAAAAATAATCCTAAGCTTTATTTGGAACCAAAAAAGAGCCCAAAGAGCCAAAGCAATCTTAAGCAAAAAAGAACAAATCTAGAGGCATCACATTATCTGATTTCAAACAACAGATGCTGGCATGGATACAGAGAAAAAGGTACACTTATACACTGTTGGTGGGACTGCAAACTAATCCAACCTCTATGGAAAACATTATGGAGATTTCTCAAATTGCTAAAAGTGGACCTACCATTTGATCCAGCAATCCCACTATTGGGTATCTACTCAAAGGAAAAGAAATCATTTTATCAAAAAGACACCTGCACTCAAATGTTTGTCGCAGCACTACACAATTGCAAAGATATGGAATCAACCTGAGTGGCCATCAATTTATGAATGGATAAAGAAAATGTGGTACTACTCAGCCATAAACAAAGAATGAAATGATATCATTCACAGCAACTTGGGTGGAACTGGAGATCATTATCCTAAGTGAAGTATCTCAGGAATGGAAAAACAAACACCGCGTGTTCTCACTAATAAGTGGGAGCTAAATGATAGGTACACAAGGGCACAAAAAGATGTAAAGGACACTAAAAACCTACCTATCTGGTACAGTGAACACCGTCCTGGTGGCTGGAATGCTGAAAGTTCTGACTTCAGCACTATACAGTGCGTCTATGGAACACAAAACATTTGTACCCACTTAATGTTTTGAAATTTTAAGAAAAGCCAAGAAAAACCCTAAAACAATGACAATAAATAAAGTTTAAAGACAAAAACAAACTGATAAGAAATATTTTCAACATATATTAAAGGGTTATCTTTACATGGAAATCAATTTGGGAAAAGTATGTATAATATCACTCTTTTTCAAAAAAAGGAAAAATATAAATTCTGTTTAGCTACACTTAAAGGGAGACAGCTTCATATTTTGGATAATAGAACTGCAGATTATTAAATGAAAGATTCAAACTTTTCTTTATATTATACTATCTCTGTAATGTGTGGTTTTTGCAGATCTTTCAGAAAACATAGAAAGTCCAGAAAAATGCAAAGAAAAAAAAAATTGCCTGTAATTCCACCATGCAGGCAAACCACTGTTATTTTAGTGTGTAACCTTCTACTTTTTCATTCTTACTTTAATATTTTTATAATGAAAGTGAAAAATTAATCTGTCCTTTATATTTCATGACCCATTTTGCTGATTTTTCCCTCTCACTAACAACTCTCATTTCATTAATTGTTCCTCCTACAGTGGTTGATAGCCCCTACTCCTGGTGTGGAGATTTGAATTGTTTTCATTGCAGCTTAGAGAAGCCAAACTTTGCAGCTAGGCAGATGTGGGTTTGAATCCCAGGTGTCCTCCCGAAATGTGAGAACTTGTACAAGTCACTCAATCTCTCAGAGGCTCAACTGGTTGTAATATTCCCTCTTTCCCAGGGTAGTTGTGAGAATTACTAGAAGGTGCCTACTAGATTGCCCGGCTTGTAGTAAATGTCCTCTTGGTGTTGACTAAATTTACAAGGTCAGCTCCCCCAGGCTTTCCTTCTGAGTATCATGTGAGAGCAGATTAAGAAGCAATGACCAGGAAGAGCATTGTGGGCATTGTCTTGGCCAGGACATGCCTGCCAGGAGCCCTCACTCTGATGGGCTGAGGGACCAGCTGGGAGTGCAGAGCTCAAGGAGACCCAAAGAAGTCAGCAATGCTGCCCTGGAAGGGTGAGCCCCTCAGGACTGGCAAGAATGGGAAGTGAAAGGGGTCCCATCAGGAGAGAGGCAGAGGTCAGCCTGGGACGTGCCAAGCTAAGAGGCTTGGATTTCCCCAGCCCATTAGCAGCAGCAAACAGGAGCTGCCACATTCTTCCCTGTGCCAGGCAGTGAGCTAGATACTGGGGCCATGCAGCAAATGCCACTTGGTCATTGCTTCTGCCTCCAGAGCAAAGAATCCAGAGGTGCAGAGAACTTGCAGAGGGGGCAAGTTCCTTAACCACTTCCGTACGGCACTCACCGGCCGCGAAACCTTGCCCACAGCCGGCACTCATAGTCCCCTCAATAGTTTGTGCTGTGCATTGACGTAGAATCCGTTTTGCTCTTGTGTGATGAGGAAAGCTTTAAAGCACTGAAAGCTTGTTTTACTTTACAGGCAGCTTTACTTGTAATGCAAATCAGAATAGGTAACACATACATATATGTTTTCATTAAGTTATTTTTAAATGTTCACAATTTTATTTTGATAAATGAAAAATTAGAAAAGTCATATCACAGCTGTCGATGCTCTGCTGTGCGTCTGCATCTGTGGCTACTGACTTATAGTCCACGCTGGTACCGAAGTGGTGCAGGGGTCCTCAAACTTTTTAAACAGGGGGCCAGTTCACTGTCCCTCAGACCGCTGGAGGGCCATTGGATTGGAGAGTGCGGCGCACATTCCACACATGCACACTGTGAGCCAGGGACTAGTCAGCTGCTAAGCAGGACAGGCAGGGGTGGCAAAAACATCCAGTGGGCTGGATAAATGTCTTTGGCGGGCGGGCTGCAGTTTGAGGACGCCTGGCTTAAAGAGACATTTAGTTATCACACTAAAGAATGTGGACTTGTTATCTTGTGCAGCCTTAAGTAGGGCCTGGCAGCTTGGGCTCCAGGAATCCTTCTATGCAAATCAGAGGGGCTTCCTAGGCTTACCCTTGAACAGGCAGATATTTGATTGGGGCATTTTGGAGAATTGCTTGGGGGAAGGAACGTGTGAGAGACAGGCTGAGAAAGGAGGAAGGAACATGTGGCGTCCTGATGAGACATCATGGCAAGGTGTGGTGTTCCTACTCAGGCCTCTGATTCCTACCCTGAAGAAGTTTCTTCCACATCACGGAGAAGTGGCAGGCAGATCATGGTCCCTCAGACCTAGGTTCATCCAGGCCACTGCCATGGTGAATTTTCAAACCACTTTAATTGAGATATAATTCACATGCCATAAAATCCAACAATTTAAATTGTATAGTTTTTAGTATATTCATAAGTTGTACAACGATCACCACGATCAGGTGTAGAACATTTTCATTACCCCATAAAGCAACCTTGCACCCATTAGCAGTTATTCCCCATCCCTATGTTTTATTCGAGGAGTGTACAGTTTGGGCTCTTACATTTAAGTCTTTGGTCCATTTTCAGTTAACTTTTGAGTATTGGTATAAGATAGGAATCGGAATCCATTCTTGCACATGTAGATAATCCATTGTGCTAGCACCATTTGTTGAAAAGACTATTTTTCCCCCATTGAATCATCTCAGCACCTTTGTTGAAAATCAACTGGCCGTAAATGAGAGTTTATTTCCGGACTCTCAATTCTATTCCATTGATCTGTGTAAGCATCCTTATGCCAAAACCACACTCTCTTAATTATTGTAGGTGCGTAGTAAGTTTCGAAATTGGGAAGTATAAGTCCTCCAACTTTGTTCATTTTCAAGACTGTTTTGACTAGTCTATGTCTTTTCTATTTCAGCTGGTTATGAAGTGTCACTTTGCCTCCCCTGTGTGGGGCTCTGTCTCATGCATAGGTCTCTCTCCGGAACCTTGAGGGGAGAGCTTGATTCGGGGTGACTGAAGGCCCTAGCCATTTTCCCAGCTCATAGCATCCCAATCTCATCTTTACACTAATACTATAAACTACATAACCCAACTTTGTCACCCGCCCTGGCTCCCGAAATCCCAGCCTGAGCCAGAATCCTCCTCCCAAAATGCCTGAAGATAGAATTGCTTCAGGAAAAAAACCCAAGTAAGCGGTGTGTTTGCAGAGTTTCTCATAGTGATTGGTTTTTCCTCTGCTAGGAAGAGAGAGAGAGAGAGAATTTAAAAATGTATGAACATAAAGTTAACATTTATTTTGAAAATATTATTTTGCTTGCTAGAGGTCTCTGTCTAAATCTAAGTTTCTTTCTTTCTTTCTTTCTTTCTTTCTTTCTTTCTTTCTTTTTTTAAGAGAGACAGGGTCTCACTCTGTCACCCAGGCTGGAGTGCAGTGGCATATTCATAGCTCACTGCAGCCTTGAACTGCTGGGTTCAAATGATCCTCCTGCCTCAGCCTCATTAGTAGCTCATATTACAGGCACATGGCACTGTGCCCAGCTAATTTTTTTATTTTTATTTTTTTTGTAGAGTCAAGGTTTCACTATGTTTCCCAGGCTGGTCTCGAACTCCTGTTCTCAAGCAATCCTCCTGCGTTGGCCTCCCAAAATGCTTGGATTACAGGTGTAAGCCACCACACCCAGCCTAAATTTAGGTTCTGCAATAATATTCTAATACAAACTTTCTCTGTAAATATTAGTAGTAACGATTTTAGGCTCATAGGCTGTATTATCTCTGCTGCAACTACTCAACTCTGCCATTGAAGGAAGAAAGCTACCATAGACTATATAAATGAATGGGTGTGACTGTGCTCCAATAAAACTTTATTTATAGAAACACTGAAATTTCAATTTCATATAATTGTCGCCTGTCCCAAAATACTATTCTTCTTTTGATTTTTGCTCCCACTATTGAAAGATGGAAAAAACATTCTTTCTTAACTATACTTAACTATACTTTCTTAACCATACAAAGACAAGAGGTAGAACAGATTTGGTCTGAAGTCCAGGGTTTTCCAGCCCTGAATTGATGTGCCTCAAGGGACCCAGCTGGGTGGTAACAGTTCAATGCGTGGTTCCTTCATATAATTGTCACCTGTCCCACCCAGCTGGGTCCCTTGTCTGCTGCCCTACAAAGGCCGATATACCGAGACAGCAGGAGCTGCAGTGGAGAAAGGGTTTAATATCATAAGGCACCAGGTAAAAAATGGGAGAAATTTCCCAAAATCTATCTCCCTGAGAATTTGGGGGGCTAGAATTTTTAAAGGTGGTTTGGCAAACAAAGGGCTAGGGAATTGCATCTGCTGATTGGCTGGGGATTGAACTCATTGGGTTGAGAAGCAGAAATTGCCTTCTTGCCTGGGATAGTTCCTGGGTGGTGGTGGGGAGAGGTCACAGGATTTGTTGGATCAGTTCCCACGCATGGCCACTGGTTCAGCTGATGTCAGTCGGTCCCTCCAAATGGAGAGTCTGGAAGATATCTCAAAGGCCAGTCTTAGGTTTTACAAATAGTGATGTCCTCTATAGATGCAGTTAGGGAAGTCACAAATCTTGCACCTGTCAAAGATATATAACACTTAAGCAGTAAGCAGTTACAGCAGTAGGGAAGTTGGGGAAAAATGGCTGGTTAACTTTCAGCTGTATCTATACTTCTATAGAAATCAGACATTTATCACTATTCCTGACTTATGGCCTTTCATTATTTTAATATAGGCAGTTTCAGAACCAAGAACTTTTGGTTAAGCCTCTCATTCCAATTCAAACAGCATTTGCAATGCTATAGTTCTCCCTAAGGTGGCATCAGCATTTTAAGCTCAAGCCCCTATAAGTAGGTTAGCCCAGTAACAGTGGATGAAATTCGCCTGTCTTAAAGAGACATTTCCAAAGCAGGCCGGGGGAAAAGACCTGAGTTAGAGGCTGCTTGGCCTCAAAGGCCTTAGACACCTTCCTCAGGTAGTCAGGTCCTTGTTAGTGTCTGCATCTGATTCTTCCAGAGTTGCAAAGAACATCCCTGTTCAATTTAGAGGGAGAGTGACAAACCCACCATTTAGAGTTACCATTTTGATACGGGCAGTGTTGGTGTCATGAGAACTTTTTGTTAAAAGGCCTAAATTCTGCTCTGGCTCTTCTGCCAGCCCCCTCTGTGACCAAGAGAGATTCTGAGCCCTGACCCTGACCGCCTGGTCAGGATCCTGGTGCCATTGGACACTGGCTGTGCAGTGGGAGGCAGGTCGCTCTGTCTCCCAAACCTCTGTTTCCATTGCCTTCTCTGTAAAATGGAGATGACACTGATAACCTCGGGGACTCGTTGTGGGGATTACATTGCACGGTACTTGGCACATAATGAGCATTTAATAAATGTTAGCTTTTATTATTATCTATCAAGGGAGAAAACATTGGTCATGTTAACGTCATGGAAATCAAAGAGGAAAAGGATGTGGAAATGTGAGAGTGTGTGATCTGGAATTTCAATTGTCTCTTCACAAGCAGGGCCATGGAACCCTGGGACAAAATTAACGCATGAGGTGTTTGGCAGAGCCCAGCGGCCCATGGCGTACTAGTGGACTTCAGTAAACAAAGAGTGAGCTTTGACCTTGAGCCTCTGTAATCTCTCCTCTTTTATTCTTATTTGTGGCTTTTCTCTTTTCTCTCGGTCAGTATTGCCAGAGGCTTATCAGTTTTTAAACTTTTCAAAACACCAACTTCTTTGGCTTTCTGGAACCTCCGTATTATATGCTTATTTTCTGTTTCATTGATTTCTGCCCTTTATCATTATTAATTTTCTTTCGTCCCCTTTTCTTTTTTCTGTTCTTTTTGTAACTTCTAAAGTTAGATGCTTAGCTCGTTAACTTTTAACTTCTTTAGAACTGTAAGCATTTAAGGATATAAATTTCCCCTGAGCAGCCCATAGTTTTCATTATCTTTCACTTAGAAATATTTTCCACTGTCTGTTTAATAAGGTGATTTCCACTCCTTGGGGGGCCCTGGGGTCTATGCATCCTGCTCAAAACCGTCAGAAATTCGCACGGCTCTCAGCATCCTTCCCCACCCGCGTCATTTTCACTGCTGTGGCAAACTCAATGCAAACATTTTTATATGGCAATAATCAGATGTTAACTGATTTCCTTAAAGACAGAATTTCCTTTTCAGTTTCTCATTTGTCTTGGATGTTTCCTTTTGTCACGGTGTGGCAGGGATCTCTTTGCTTTTTTAACCATAAAGGTCCAGTTTTATTTTGCGCTTTCACTCGTTGAAAAGTGGCGGGTGCAGTACCCATGTATGGCCAAGAGATGACGCTATTGACACGTTTAAGACCGGAGCTTCAATTTCATTTGCTGTTTAATTTGCTTGCTTGCTTTTGAGTTTATTTTAGAGAAAAGGCCCCAAAGTCAGAAAAGCTGAGAGATCATGATACTGCCTAAACTCTCAGATGCTCTAGGCACTCCAGAAAAAAACATAAGGCACTCCAGCCACTCAAATAAAAACTTTGGTTTAAAAAGGTGCAGAGAAATGTCCAGTAACGCACTGCCAAGAGACCACTCATTCCAAACGTCACAGCAGGAAGAAGCACTTGTCCCCTGTGTCCCTGTGTTTGAGGGAGCTGCTTGGTCATCCCCGGAGACGCTTCCCTTGGCACAGTCACTTGGCTGACTGATTTTGGATCACAAGTGAGCAGTCTTCCCAAAACTCACTTTCGAGAGTCAAAAACGTTAGTCTTTAGTTGGGAACAAATTTCCAACAGAGCGAAACAGGATGTGGAAGTGATGGTATCTGAGGGAGGGCATGGTACCTTTGAGCTATTAGACCCTTCCAAGCTACACATATCCCTGTGTGCACAAGCTCACACACCCCACACGCTCATCCTCTCTCTCTCCCTCTCTCCCTCTCTCCCTCTCTCTCTCTGGTGACCTGTACTCCAATCCCTCCACAGCTGGTGATTCCATTAAAATACAATATGGTGACCCCTCAGAAAGCAGGGGACCACCAGGTTGCCTAAGTGGGGATGAACCAGTCCAGGTGGGAAACCAAGCAGGTCAAAACCCCCGTGCTGATCGGCAGTGGGCTCACACCTGTGAGTAGCCACTGCGCTCCAGCGTGGGCAACGCAGTGAGACCCTGTCTTTAAAACCAAAAAAATATTTCAAAGAGGCCCAGAGTGGGCAAAGCTCTCCATTTCTAACGAGCTGTCACAACGAGGCACTGGTGCTATGGCTCTGCCAGCCACACTTAGAGGAGCAAGGGTTCGTGGCAGTGTGGTATAAGGACAGGAGTCCATGTGGTCACTTCAGAGAAGCCCAGGATTTGGAATTAGAAGCTCTAGGTTCAAACTCAGGCTCTGTCACTTTCCAGCTGTGTGATCTGGTCAAGCCAGCTAATCTCCCAGAGCCTCTGTTTTCTCATCAGTCATTTAAAGATAATTGTACTTAGCATCACGACGGCTATTATCAGCATTAAGCAAGATGATGCGTCTATGGCTCCAAACTCAATGCCTTGTCATAGAAGGCGCTTGGTCACGATTCTCAGGAGGTGTGAGAGTTATGCGTGAAACTGGCAGTGCGAATACTGGAGTAGAAGGCCCAGGGCCACTTCTAGTTCATCGTGGAAACAACCTACGGGGTCGTTTGCTAAGCTTGTCTAATCGTTAGAATTGCCTGGGACGCTGTGAAGAAACACAAACTCTTGAGATCCATGCCTCCCAGGTCTTGATCCAGAGCCTGGGGAGGGATAGGGCTCACATTTTTAACAAGTGCTCAGAAGAGCTGTTGAGATCGGGCAAGTTCGAATCGCTGGCCTACAGAATGGGAAAATATGGGCCGGGAGCTGTGGCTCACCCCTGTAAGCCCAGCACTTTAGGGGGCTGAGGCAGGAGGGTTGCTTGAGGCCAGAAGTTCTAGAACAAGCTGGACAACATAGTGAGACCCCATCTGTACAAAAAAATAGAGAGATTAGCTGAGCATGGTGGCATGCACCTGGAGTCCCAGCTACTCAGGAGGCTGAGGCAGGGGGATCCCTGGAGCCCAGGAATTCAAGGTTGCAGTGAGCTATGATGGGGCCACTGCACTCTATCCTCAGTAGCAGAGTGAGATACTATCTCAAAAAATAAAAAAAAGAAATATATATATATATATATATATATATATATAATCTGCCTCCATTCTGGAAACTAGAGAAAGGTACCCTCTGTCTGCCTGGAACGGCAGCATTTTCCCTTTTTTCTAGAGTAAAGGTGGGGCCAAAGGAAGCCTAGAAAGGCAGCTCCAACACCCTGGTGGTAGATGGAAGTACGAGGAGGTGGGGAAGACCAGTCACCAGACAGATGCCCACAAAGCCCCTAACTCAGAGGACAGGGGCCTGGGGTCGGGGTGGTCCAGGCCTCCGTCCCAGGGGCATCTGCACTCCTAGAAAGCAGAGAGCAGCGCTTTCCTGCTTGGCAATGGGAAGCCACGTGCACATCACTCTTTGTCTAGGGTCTAATTCGTCTTCTGGGAGGATGAGTGGAAGGAGGAAAGTCAGCAGAATCGTGAAGACACCACAGTTTGGTGCGGGCATTTTATCATTATCGTAGCACAATTTCACATAAGAAGTCCCTTTCCTCTTAGCAACTTTGTTTCTGAGAAGTGATACCAAGGAAACAATGGAACAAAGACAATGGAACAAAATGGAATGCATGTAGGTATTCAATGTACTCTGGTTCCTAACACTGAAAATTTTGTAACAACCAACAGAACGGTTAAGTCAATTAGAACTGAAAAGGATTTAGGCAGGCAAAGAGCTGGAGGTTGCAGGCTTCAGAAAGAGGGCTTGCCAACGTCCTCCCGTGAAAACTCAGCTGACCAGCGTGCTTGGAGCGAAGGATGGGGAGGACAATTGTATGAAGGAGTGGAGGGAGAGAGGCAACAGATGGACCGGAGCCCCAGTAGACCATGGCAAGAAGCACGAGTGCTATTCAGAGTCATTGCTGCTCTCTAAGCAAGGGAGTAGCATGATTTGATTCATTCTAGGAGGCTGATTGTGGCTGCTGGCAGAGAGAGGAACATACAGGAGGAGGGACAGAGGCAGGAAACCAATTAGAGGCTACTGCTCCAGTCCTGGTGGGATGATAGTGGCAAAGAGGCAGAGACGTGGCTGTCTGGAAGGCTTGTTTTGGAGATAGAATTATTAACAGGACTTGCTGTTGTGTTGGCCATAAATGGCAAAGAAAAGATGACTCACAGGATTAGATCTTTAGAAACTGGGTGGCTAGGAGTGACATTATTAAAATGAGGAAGGCTGGAGTAGAGAGATAGAATTGAGGAGTGGAAACAGCAATTCATTTGAACATGTTAAGTTTTAAAGGCCAAAGAGACATCCTATGGGAGATGTCCAGCAAGTAGTTGAATTTGTTAAGCCTGGAGCTCAGAGAAGACATAATTCAGAAGGCATCAGCCCACGGAATATTTTTACAGCCACACATGAATGAGATTTCTTTGGGAAAAAAATGTATAGAGAAGAAAGCCCAGAAGAAATCCATATGGAACATCAAAAACGCTAGTTTCTAGGCAGTATATCTGGCATGACATTTTTTTGTTGAAAAAGCGAGAGCCAAAAATTCCATCTCCGGATATACACAGAAGAAATCTGCGTGAATATTCACCAAACTGTTCATGGTGGATGTTGAATATTCACCAAACTGTTCTCTGGATGATTGAGGGTGGCGAACTTTCTTTTTCTCCATTGTATGTTTCTGCCACATTTGGATTTTATAAAGAGCATTGTTACTACTTTTGTATGGATAAAAGCAATAAATACAATTATTTTAAACAGTAGCATCCGTTGTTGGTGAGGATGCTATGAAGTAGAAACACGCATCCTCTTTGGAGGAAGTGGGAATTGGTGCAATTTTCTGGAATGATATTGGAGTGAATTTCATGTAAATGCAATGACACGTCGAGCCCCTTAAAATGTTCAGACCTTTTCACTTCCGGGCACTTTTTCTAGGGAAATCATCAGAGATGGGTGTTAGGAACTATAAAAAGGTTTTGATGGTTTTAAGATGGCAGTTTGGCCTGGACCCAAGAGCCCCATAAATGCCCCAGATTTGTCTGGGTCCAGCCACCCCTTGTCCCCAAGAGGTCTCAGAGGAAGCTGTACACATAGGATCAAGCATGTGGGACACCAAATGATCACTTGATCATTCCCCACCTCCTGCCTGCCCCTCCTCCTGTAGAACTCCAGGGATTTGGTACTTAGCCCAAGGCCCCGGGGAAGTTTCCTTCCAAGTCCAGCTTCTGGATGAAGATACGTGGGCTACGTGAGATGGGGAGATGGCTGAGTCTACCCTGAAAGGCCTGGCTTTCCTGCATGGTTGAGAGGAGAACATCAGAGAGAGGAATCACGCTCAAATGCACTGATTTTTAATAACTGGCTTGGTACCAGGGCATGTCACCCGACTCCCACCCCAACCACCAGAACAATAACATATTGTTAGCCTCTAAAACAAATGCACTTTAACCTTTCAGGACCTACCTGTTCAAGCCTCCTCCACTCTGCATACATCAATACATTTTTATCCTTTCTTAAACAGGATCTCTAGGACTGCGTAAGCCTCAGGTCCTTGCAGACTGGGATGCTCTTGCTCTCAGAAATTTGAGATGGGAAACAGGAAAATATTCAAGCAGTTAGCAGGCACCACAGCTATCTGCCAGGAGGCATCATGAGGGGCCCTGAGGAGGGCAGGAGCCGTGGCCAAGCCAGAGATGCGTCTAAACTGGCACTGTGAGAAATTGTCAGGCTCAGAGAGCTGGGAGGGAGGAGCAAACGTCCTCTGGGCTGCGGTGTTGTCGGAGGAGTAAGCAAGTATGTGCGATGATGGGTATCAGGGTCTGAGCATGTGCTCCGCTCAGCCAGTGCTTGTCCAACGTTGCTGTTATTGTTATTAGCATTCTTGACATGACTGCAAACAACCATGCACTCCGTTTGCCAAGGTTCTTGGAGCCCAGCTGTGCTCTGGATGTACTGGCCATAGAAGTCCAAAGCTGCAGAACTGAGTACACCTCCTACAGGGGACAGAAGCTGCAAGAATGGATCCTCCTCCATTCCACACGCACACCTCACCTGGGGGACCATAAGGCAAAATGCTCATTGACATCCATGAAAGTCATCTGTCCCCGAGAACGCTTTTCAACCACCACCAGCCAGGTCTGTCAAATACAGCTGCCTGGCAGCCCGGAGGAGGGGCCTGGAAGTCACGGTGCACGGTCTGATTACCAACCTGTGAGAAGCCACTCTGCATTTGCTACTTCAGTCCACCCACGTTGGCATTCTTTGTTTCTACTGCCATGTTTTTCAGCATCTTCTTATTTCTTTGCAATGGAGACAAAAAAAAAAAAGTGTCCCACAAAACTTCCGAAGAGAACCGATCATCACATACACACACCCAGGAGAAAGGTCTGACATCAGTGGAGGTCCTCGTGTTGCACTTTCAAGCCCTCGCCTGCACCAACTAGCCAGCAGGAGACAGGCAGCGCCATCCACATTGGAGTTTCGCCTTTAATTAAACTTTAATTCACTCACGCCTTGTCCCTGTGGCCACACGCTGCTGGGAATCAGTGCCACAGCAACCTGGACTCAGACCGGGACCTTGCAGAAGAACACCCAGAGGCATAACCCAGTAGAAACAGGTTTTCCTGACTGTTAAATCCAATGCTGCACTCAGGGAGCCAACAAGTGTGCTCCCAAAGGAAGCCACGGCCTGCCCGTGGGCAGAGGATGGACGCTTTCATTAATTCTTCTCCCCTGACCTCTGCTTGAACCCCCCTCCCCCCACACACACACTTGAACAAACTGGAATTAAGCAATCATTCATTCAAATTCATCTCATTTCTGAATGAGACATCATCAGGATGAGCACGCGAAAAACAAGAGCTTCCAACCATTCACATACATGCAGCGCTGACTTGGTGCCAGGCCCCGTGGAAACGAGATGACAGCAGCTCTCTGCAGACGCGGCCAGGGGCCTGCCCTCTGTGTATCTGGAGTCACCCGCAGTTGCCAGGGGGGCCCGCAGCCTCCTTCCCCTCACCCCTGCTTCTCCCTGACCGAGGGCCTTCTTCAGCTATGGGAGCATGGGGCAGGTACGCAGGGCTGTCCAGAAGTGCCAGGGAGTGAGTGCCCCAGGAGGGGACCCAATGAGGGATGGAAGCTGGGGGAGAAATAGCCCGGCTTCCTCACCTCTTGGTTCTACTTAGTGTCTCAGGAGGTCCCCAGTGGGATGGAGCCCGAGTTGCCTGATCAGGCCTCCTGCTCATTAACGCACCCTTTCTTGGCTTCTTCAATCCTTCTGTGATTCACTTCCCCCCGTCTCTTACCAGGCTCTTTGGAATCACTTTTCAAATAAACTATTTGCACCCAAATCACAGTCCCACTATCTGTTTTTGGAGGAACTCGAACCGAGACACAATTTTAGTCTTAACCTCAATAATGACATTTATAACTTAGCTTTACTAAAAGTGAGGGTCTCAAACTCAAATATCCGTAGGCCAAAGCCAATGAGTGACCAAATGTCTACAGGCCAAAATCTACAAACGTCTACAGGCCAAACCAAGTGAGGTCTAAGGGTCCTGAAGAGCAGGTATCCTCTCTGGGAGGTAGCTTCTAGTCTGCTCAAGAGGCTGTTTCCATGCAAGAAGGTGGGACCTGTATTGCTAGCTCTTCCAATTTTTAAAGAGAGGCTGAAATTATACATTTTTATATGGGCTTCCCCAATTTCTAAATCCTGGAATCATTCTGGAATAGGAGCAATTATAAAAAAAAAAGGAAAATAGTTCTTTAAATATTAGAACAAGCACTCTGGGAGGCCGAGGCGGGCGGATTGCTCAAGGTCAGGAGTTCGAAACCAGCCTGAGCAAGACCCCGTCTCTACTAAAAATAGAAAGAAATTAATTGACCAACTAAAAATATATATACAAAAAATTAGCCGGGCATGGTAGCGCGTGCCTGTAGTCCCAGCTACTCGGGAGGCTGAGGCAGGAGGATCACTTGAGCCCAGGAGATTGAGGTTGCTGTGAGCAAGGCTGACACCACGGCACTCACTCTAGCCTGGGCAACAAAGTGAGACTCTGTCTCAAAAAAAAAAAAAAAAAAAAATTAGAACATATTTAAATGTTGGAATCAATTTAAAAATTTTAAAACACTAGGAAGCCCAAGAGAAACTTATTCATGGGCCAGAGCCCACCCCCAGTGCCCCAGTTTGGGACCTTCGGTTCCACTGGATTTGTCAATCAGGCAGCCACAGTTGACCTTTTGCAGGGCACTTTAAACTGAGTAATGAGGCCAGAAGGGATATTGTGGAAAGCTGAGAAAAAAAAAAAAATGGGAGTCAGAAAATCGAGAAAGCCAGTGTACATGGTTCTTTCCAGAACAGAGATAGAACACTAATGATTGAGGTCAAAGAAATGTTCTCATTTTTAAAGTTTGGGCACTCAAGAATATCTTTAAACAAAGAGGAAAGAGCCAATAGTAAAGAAGAGGTTGAAGATAGCGGGGAAAAGGGGGTAACCAATTAAGCAAAGTCCCTTAATGAAGCCAGAAGGGGCTCAAGAGTGCCTGTAATCCTAGCGCTCTGGGAGGTGGAGGAGGGAGGATTGCTCAAGGCCAGGAGTTCGAAACCAGCCTGAGCAAGAGCAAGACCCCGTCTCTACTAAAAATAGAAAGAAATTAACTGGCCACTTAAAAATATATAGAAACAATTAGCTGGGCATGGTGGTGCATGCCTGTGGTCCCAGCTACTTGGGAGACTGAGGCAGGAGGATCACTTGAGCCCAGGAGTTTGAGGTTGCTGTGAGCTAGGCTGACGCCACAGCACTCTAGCCCGGGCAACAGAGTGAGACTCAGTCTCAAAAAAAAAAAAAAAAAAAGAAAAAGAAAGAAAAGAAAAAAAGGAGTGCTAACTACGGGATTGGCCTTGGACATGAGGAAAGCCAGAGAGTCCTCTAAGCTGGGAGCAGGAGACACGTAATGCCACAAGGTAAAGATGCTCTGAAGTGCCCAGGGCAGTGTGGCTGCTTTTTTGAAAAATAATATTGGTTAGGTGTTTCATTTTATTTTATGTTTATTATCTGATTACAAAATCGATACATGTTTATTGTGGAAATGCTGGAAAATAAATAAAAAGAATAAGAAAGAAAATAAATTGTTCTGTTATCCCAAACCTAGACAGAACCATTGTTAATATTTTGCTTCTATACCTTTTTCTTTAAAAATGGGATTATACTGCACATGTTGGTTTGTAATCTGATTTTTTTTTTACTTCATAATAATATATCATCGACGTTTTCCAATGCCATTAGACGTTTTCCAATGCCAAATTCTTTCAAGATATGCTTAGTTATGGGCAGGTCGTATATCCTAAAGATGCTGGCACCCACCTACCTCCCATCCACGTGCTGTTCTTACCATGTGACATTGACGTGCCTCCACCAGTAGGTGGCGTCCCTGTTTCCTCCCTTTGAACCTAGCCAGATATTTGCAACTACTGCAAACAACAAAACATGGCTTGGGTGATAAGGCCGGAGTGGCTTCCAACACTAGGTCATAAAGGCAGCATGGCTTTCTTTCTTTCTTTTTACTCTTGGTACCAAATCACCCTATTGTGAGGAAGCCCGGCCTATGTGGAAAGGCTAATGGGACTGTTTCAGCTGACAGACTTTTCAGCTTGGGCATGTAGCTGATACAAGCAGCTGCCAACATGTGAGCAAATACAACTTCCGATGATTGCGGCCTTTAAGTTCTCCAGCTCTGACCTCACAGACCGGAAATATACCATCCCCACTCTCTCTTGTGTGCATTCCTGACCACAAATTTTCTGAGAAATAATAAATTGATTGCTGTTGGATAACTAAAACAGTATTGCATTACGCTTATATATCATAATTCTACTTTTCTGGGCTTTAAGCTGTCTCCGATTTTTTGTTATTATAGATAACACTGAAATGAGTGTTCATATAGCTGATTGTTGGCCCAATCAACCATCTCTTTCCTAAGAATAAATTTGTAGACGTGCGATAATTGAGTCAAAGAATATGATCATTTTAAAGGCTTCGAGAACACATTGCCAAATTGCCTCCCAGGGTGTTTGAGTCCATTTGCATTCCCACAATTAGTGTTTGAGAGTGTGTGAAAGCATTCAGTGAGTTACTCTTAGTCACCATCCTCTGGCAACTTCACAATTATTCTTCCTCAAACTGTCATTCCCACCTACTTTGGTCACTTTTTGAGGCATACCAATTTGAGAGTTCAGCACAAATTAGTGGATGTCACATTGCAAATTGTTCAAGGCAAAGAACAGATAGGAACTCCTGGTGGTGGGGCCATGCACCCAGCAGCTTTGCTCAGGACTGGGGTCCCAGGAGGGCTGCCAAGTTGATCACACCACAAACCAGAGGCTCCTCCTGCCCTGATTGGATGGAGCCTGGGATAGTAACGCCTTCACTAAGCCCAGGAAATATGCCTGTGCCTGTCCTGCTCCTTAATGGGGTTGATAATGAAGACGGAAATACCCTTTCCTGCCACTTCTTATTGTCCAGATGGAATTTACATATCATAAAATTTGCCATGTTAAAGTGAATAATTCAGTGGTTTTAATACATTCACAATATTGTGCAGCCACCACCTCTAACTTGTTCTAAACCATTTTTATTGCCTCAAAAGGAAACCTCATATTCATTAAGCAGTTACTTCCCATGCCCTTCCCTGCAGCCCCTGGAAATGACAATTCGGTTTTCTGTCTCTATGAGCTGATCTATATAAATGGAAACATGTGACCTTTCATGCCTGGTTTTGGAGGTTCATCCACTTTGTAACATCACTATTTCCTTCCTTTCTACAGCTGAATAATATTCCATGGTGTGGATGTACTATAAGTTGTTTATCTATTCATCATCATTTGTGGACATTTGGGCTGCTTCTTGTATTTTTTTTTTTTTTTACCAAGATATGTGTGTATTGGAACTCACTCCATAGATAGACATTTTTGTTGCTTTTCTGGCCTAAACTTCACCTTAAGGTCTTCTACTCAATTATTAAGGCATATTCATTGCTCTATAACTCATCCCTAAAAATCAATTAATTCCTTATTCCACCTTTAACTTGACAAGGAATCAACTTCTTTCATTTACTTTCAAAGCAAAACAAAAACCTTCCCACAGAGTCTATCAGGCAACTTTATAGGAACGCAAAATATTTTCGGATAGAATAGGCCTTAAAAGAAGATATTCAAATGGAGTTGAGGCAAACCATAGTATTCTAGAAGACACTTCTGAGTTAGCTGGAGAAATTGGGGCCACAGAAATGGTTACCCAAACTCTCCTTTGTCCTTCCATATGGTTCAATAAATTAAGTGCTCAACTCAAAAAGGAAAAAAAGCCAGTCATTTGAGTGCTAGGGAGCAAATAAGCCAAAGATAGAATCAGTGGCACCAACTGTCTCTATTTTACTTGCTTTCCCACGGCAGGATTCTGGTTATACTGAACAATGAACGTGGTATGAAGTGGACATGACTTTGACGACACCTCATGTACCATAAATAAACTGCTGCCGCCACATTCTTCAAGTTCAGTTGTTGGATCCATGTGGGAACTCACTGGGGCCGTGGCTGACACATCAGAATTAAGGGCTTGTGGCTTACTCACTTATTTCCTCCAAAGACTTACTCCAATGGGGAGCTAAACACAGTTGGCTCTACTAGTTTATCTTACTTAGGGAGATTAAATTCACCAAAGCTTAAGAATAAACACATTTTATGTTGTTGGTTTGATAATTTTTCTTGATCTATTAAACAATTTAAATTAAATCTATCTGAACTTATTCAATGCAATTCCTACTTCTCATTCTCTGAAGTAAACACTGGAAAGGTTGCTTTAGGATTCTGTGCAGTATTTTCTGGTCCCGGGTGTCAAATAGAGTATTTTGATCTGTGTGGAGGTTTTCAGGTGTTGATCAAAGATACAGAGCACATCAGATAAGATGCCTGAGGACATATACCTCCCCTGGAAGAATCTCAATTGGCAGGAAAAATCAAAAGGCTTCCCAACTAAGCTATCTTCTCTCCCCCACCTGGCTGTTTGGGATATAGGCTGTTACAAGGATGAGGTGGCTTGAAAGGAAATATATTTTGCAACATAAATAGAGGCATGTGTTATTAATTCAGACTGTTTTCGTCATATGTGCCAAAAATACAACACAAATTACCTTATGCATAAGAAGACAATTTATTGTTTCATTAAACTAAGCAGTCACAGTTATAGCTGTCTTCAATCACATCTGAATCTAGGAGATCAAACTATATCTTCAGTATTGTCCCCACTGTTAGGCAGTGGCTGGGGTAAGGTCAGCCCCATCTGAACCCAAAGACAAAGAGGGTTGCCCAGAATAAAAACTAAGATTTCAGGGTAGACAAAAACAAGAGATTCTACCACAAGAGGTCATATCTTGTGTATCTTTATAAAAGTGACTCCATAAAGTTTGCCCTAAGATACCACATTGGCTGGCCTCATGATGTCTCTTGCTATAGACTAAATGTTTGTGTCCCCCGCCAAAATTCATATGTTAACATTCTAATTCCCAATGTGATGGTATTAGGAGGTGGGGCATTTGGTCAGTGATTAGGTCATGAGGGCTCATGAATGGGATTATTGCCCTTATAAAAGAGATTCTGGAGGGTTCCCAGCCTCTAAAACTATGAGAAATCAATTTCATTGTTTATAAGCCACACAGTTTATGGCAGTTTGTCAAAGCAGTACAAACTGCCCAAGATATCTCTTGAGCATCTACTTTGTGCCCAGCATTGTGCTAAGTGCTCAGTGCTAGGACTACACTAGAAAAAAAATAGACACTCACTTGCACTCATGGAGTTTGCATCTTAAGGTCAATATATTAAACACTTTTTTGTGACTCCAGCCAGACTAGTTCCTGTCTTCTTCATGAAACCCAACACAACAGCTTGTAAGTGGAATGTCATAGCCAGGCAGAGCCTGAAAACACAATGATTATGCGCACGTGATTTATGGACACAATGTTCTTAGAAGAGAGGTGAGGAATTGAAATAGAATGGAGCAGGGGAAGAGCTAAGGAAAGAACTGGTCTCAGTTTGTGTTGGCTTCAGCCTAATCTCATGGGAAGCTCTGGAGCATCAGTTGTACCACAGAAACAGTCCCAGAGTGAGGAAAAAGGGTGGGCCATGTTAGTCACTCAGTGGCTGTGAGCTGCTCTGGGCAGGCTGGGGGTGAAATATTCCAGGCCAGATGGCTCCTCTTCTGCCAGAGAAATTCTGTTTGAAAGGGGGCAGCTAGGAGCCAGTAGTCGACAGCACTCCCAGCAGCTGGGGTGGGTCCCCTGGCCTGGTGAAGGCATTTGGGTGGGACACCATCAGTGTCACTACAGAGAAGATGATGTTGATTACATTTTTCATTAGGTAATGTAGAATGCCTATGAATGTATTGAATAGCAGCTTTCATTCAATTAGTTGTTCAATTATTCGGTTAGTTAAGTGATATGACTGGAGAGCAAAATAATGTAGTAATAATAATAATAATAATATAGGGAGATGGATTTAAATTCTCTCTAGGCCTACTCTAGGACCTTAATGATCATTTTAGGCCAAATAATAATAATAATATTAAAACCACAGTGTAACCTGAATCTTTCTCAACAACGCCTGGAGTCTGTCAGAAACATTAAAGGAATGAGGCTGAATGCAATAAATTGTGCTTGGCAGCTGGAGAGTGTCACATCAACCAGGAAATCTTTGCTTCCTAAAAATGGAAGCACTGTCTGATGGAGTCAGGACAATTACTGCCATCAGTCATTTGTAACTGAAAGCTTGTAACTGAATAAAATAGGAGCTGAAAACTTCAAATCTAGTTTGTTTCAGTAATGGACAAAATCTTATGTCTATTAGAATATCCATTGCAGGTAAACAATGAACAGTATTGGCGAATATCTCATGCTTTCTTCTATTTTAAGATGACTTTGCCCATTGAAAATTGCAGTTGCAACACACACCTACACACCACTCTCATCTCCCCTTACATCTCACATCACCTTTAAAATGAAGCCTACTCAGATAACCATATATTCAATTGCAACTTAAACCATCACCTTGCACTCCCATCCTACTCTCCCCCGACTCTATTATTTTGGAAAACATTTGTCGATTTGCATTATAGTGACATTATAGTATATCACTATATATATAGTGAGATATATATATAGTATATATACACTATAGTATATACACTATATACAAATATATACACTATACTATATCACTATATATATGTGACATTATATATATCACTATATATATGTGACATTATATGACATTATAGTATTGCTTATCATTTCCTCTCACTACAATGAAAGCTCCATGAGGGTGGGAATCTTTGTTTTGTTTACTGATGGATTCCAAGAATCTAGAGCAGCGATGGCACACAGTAGGCACTCAGTAAACACTTACGGAATGAATGTGCACTTTTTTCAGGCTAAGATGGAATCTTAACGAATTTTTGACCATGTATTAGGTCACGAAGGGAATGCCAATAAATTTCAAAACGCTCTAGTTATTAGGACACATTTAATGACTAGAGTGCAATATAATTAGACATTAACAACCAAATAATACTTCTTAAAAGATCTTTCCACTTGGATATTTTGAAACACTTTTCTCTATCTTTCTCTTCCTTCCTCCCTTCTCTCGCTCTACCTCACCCTGCCCTGAGGCCTCCAACAGACGTCTGCCTGTGGTTCCCAGGTGATAGTCCACGGTTCACTCCTCCAGCATCTTCTCAGTTCTGAGCTGCCAGGCTATGGTGAAAGAGGAGATCATCAGTTCAATGAAGCAGAAGGCTAGGGAGGAGATGAAGGACAGCGTTCTGTGCAGGGACAGTGAGTACTTTGTCAGTGACCTAAGAAATGGAAGTCATGCCAAGAGCCCAGCCTGGGGCATGACTGAGTTTCCCACCGGCCATGAGCACTGGTCTATCTCTGTGCAAGTGCGTTATGTGGTCCCTGTGTCTCCTCCATGAGCAGTTGTGGCCGTGGGACTCAGATATCTGATGCTCATCATGTTCCCTTTCATTTCACTTTACTGAATCAACTCTTTAAAGTCGAAGTGTAGCACACATTCAGGAAAATGATCAGCTCATAAGTGAATAGCTCTGCTATGAACTGAACTGTGTCACATCCAAAATTCATATGTTGAAGCTCTATCCCCCAATGTGACTGATAGGACCTGCAAGGAGGCGATAGAGGTTAAATGAGGTCATAAGGGCAGGGTCCTAATCTGGTAGGACTGGTGCCTACATGAGAAAAGGAAGAGACACCAGACTTCTCTCTGTTCCCTGCCACGTGAAGACACAACAAGGAGGCAGCGTTTGCAAGCCAGGAAGAGAACTCTCACCAGGAAACAAACTAGCTGGCCCCTTGATCTTGGGCTTCCCAGCCTGCAGAACTGTGAGAAAATAAATTTCCATTGTTTAAGCTGCCCAGTCTATTATATTTCTTATGGTAGCCTGAGCAGACTAACATAAGCTCAATGAAGTCCCACAAAGTGAACACATTCATATAATCACCATATTACCAGCTTCTGAGAAGTCCGCATCGTTTTTTCTGCCAATCCCTCTTCTCCCAAAGTTAGCCAATGTACTAACTTCTAACACCAAAGGTAAGAACTTTTGCCTGGTTTTGGACTTTAAATGGAATCATATCAAAAAAACAAAAAAACAAAAAAAAAAAGAAAAAGAAACCTTTCTAAATAATTCCTTGTCTAAGGACAAGAAAAAATGGAAACTGTAAATTATTATATTAGAAATAAAGGCCAGGCTTGGTGGCTCACGCCTGTAATACTAGCACTTGGGAGGCCAAGGTGGGTGGATTGCTCCAGGTCAGGAGTTAGAAACCAGCCTGAGCAAGAGCAAGACCCCGTCTCTACTATAAATAGAAAGAAAATTAATTGGCCAACTAATATATATAGAAAAAAATAGCCGGGCATGGTGGTGCATGCCTGTAGTCCCAGCTATTCGGGAGGCTGAGGCAGAAGGTTTGCTTGAGCCCAGGAGTTTGAGGTTGCTGTGAGCGAGGCTGATGCCACAGCACTCACTCTAGCCTGGGCAACAAAGCGAGACTCTGTCTCAAAAAAAATAAGTAAATAAAATAAAATAAAATCATGATATATAAAAACCTGTGATATAATAATATAGTGGTATTTAGAGAAAAATTTTTAGCTTTCTATGAATTTATTAGAATAAAAAATTTTAAAAAACAATAATCTATTAAAAGAACAATTAAATAGAAGTGATGACATCTTTAAAAAGATTAATAAACATAAAAGTAAAAAACTATAATAAAAACAAAAATTAGTACAGATCCATTCAAACCCTTGCTCTTTACAAAGACAGCCTGCACCGGACGTCTTCTACTTGTTCCTCCAGGGTCTTTGTCCTGTGTCCTGGGAGATGGATCTCTATGGACTATCTATCTCCAAAGGGGAGTGCCGGCTGCAGTTGTGAGAGACAGTAAGTTGAGAGCCAGGTTAGCACATTTATCCCTCTAGATCAGTCTCTGCAGGCACCTGCCTGTGTTTCTCACTGTCAGATGAGAGTTCCACCACCCAGGAGGACTCCTCCGTGACCCTCTTCTCTTGGGTTCTGTCCACTGCTGCCTCCCTTCACCTGCTCACATCTAGGAGCGATGCTGCCTCTCACTAATGGCCCCTAGCATTTCATTATACCCTGCCCACATCTTTGCAAAGAATCCCTATCCAATTTGAGTGTACCTATTGTTTCCTGACTGTAGCGCCCCACCCCAAAATTTAAAAAATAAAATATCAATTAAAATTTAAAAGTATTTTTTAAAGTCTTGCCAAGAAACACACACAAAATATACACAAACAACATTGGGAGTAGGAAAAGGGAAACAAGTACAAATATGGAAGAGTTCTTCTTAAGAATAAATCAGGCCGGGCAGGTGGCTCACGCCTGTAATCCTGGCACTCTGGGAGGCCGAGGCAGGCAGATTGCTCAAGGTCAGGAGTTCGAAACCAACCTGAGTGAGACCCCTGTCTCTACCAAAAATAGAAAGAAATTAATTGACCAACTAAAAATATATATACACAAAATTAGCCGGGCATGGTGGTGCATGCCTGTAGCCCCAGCTACTCGGGAGACTGAGGCAGGAGGATCGCTTGAGCCCAGAAGTTTGAGGTTACTGTGAGCTAGGCTGACACCATGGCACTCACTCTAGCCTGGGAAACAAAGTCAGACTCTGTCTCAAAAAAAAAAAAAAAAAAAGAATAACTCAATTATGTGAAATTTTATATCAATAAATTTGAAAATCTAGAGGAAATGGGTAATTATTAGAGCAATAGAGATGATCAAAATTCGTTGAAGAGAGAGAAAAACAACTGGAAAACAAAAGGCAGTCAAAGATTTACTCTACACAAGGCACCTGGGGCTAAATGATTAAGTAAGACCAGAGAATTTCCATGTTATATAAATTGTTCTATAGCCTAGAAAAAGATGGATATCTCTCCAAATCTTTTATGAACATGACATAAACCTGACACCAAAATTAGTTAATTAGAAGAAAGTGATTGGTCGATTGTACTTAAGAATATGGATGAAAAAAAAATCCTAATAAAACCCTAGCAAATTGAGTTCAGCAGGGGATTAAAAGAATAATATATCATGGGTTTATTCTAGAAATGGAAAGATGATTCAATAATAAGATATCTGTTACTGTAATTTGGTGCATTAAGAAATTAAAGAATAAAACCCATACATTATCTCACCGGATGCTGAAAACCCATTTGATAAAATTCAACACTCATTCCTATATTAATTTTTTTAAAAAGCATCTCCTAGTAAAACAGGAATTAAAGGAAACTTCCTTATCTTGATGATAGGTATATTATAGGAATCTGCAGCCAACAAGAAAGGGCTATCTCCAAAAAGCAGGACTTTATTTTTTTGAAACTGTAAGTTAATTTACTTATTAGTAGATAATATGTTTCATGCTTCAAATGCAACGTACATAAAATGGTATGAATTAAAAGTCTTCCTCCTAGCCCATCATCTAACCACCCAGTTGTTCTCCTTAGAGATAAGCCCAATGTTATTAACTTCCTGGTTATCTTTCTGGAGCTAGTCTATGCTTTTGCAAGCAAATTTGTAAATATGTATATTTTTTACACAATGGTAGTAAATACTAGTCCTTCTCCTTAGCAAAATATTGCTTCATATCAACACATGAAGAAGTTTCTCATCCTTTTTCTCTGACCAAACAACATCGCATTGGATAAATATCAATTTGTTCAACTACTACTCTGCTGTGAGATAAGTTGTTTCAAAACTTTTGCTATGACAGACAGTGCTGCAGTTAACAAGTTTATGTGTGTGTCATTTTGTACACATGTGAATGCATATGCATGACTGCAAAGTAAAGAATTTAGTCTTGCCTAAAGAGAGGGTCTGACTTTTGCCTTTGGCTTCTGAAAGATAATCTATGTTATACTTAATAGGAGGTCTTTGTTTAAGGTGGAGGCTGTTCCACACCAGATCTTAGGGTGGAGCTACCCATGCCCAGCAGTCTTAGTGGGGTGGCTGGCCATGTCTGAAAGACCAGTTATGTGACTTAGGGTGGGGGCTTTGGGTCACATGTATCATTCTACCTGGGGCTGAGTTCAATCATCTGGGCAATCCATCAATCACGCCTATGTAATGGAGCCCCAGTAAAAACTCTGAACACCGAGGCTTGGGTAAGCCTCCCTGGTTAGTAACGCACCATGCTCATTGTTACACACTGATGCTGAGAGAGTAACACATCCTGACTTTATGGGGAGAGGACAATGGAAGCTTGTGTTTGGAACCCTCCTGGGTTCTCTTCCTATGCTTCTCTTCCTTCTCATCCTAATCTGTGTCCTTTCCCCATAATAAACCATGACCATTAGTATAACAGCTTTCAGTGAGTTCTGTGAGCCCTTCTAGTGAATTATCAAACCTGAGGGTGGTTTGGGGAACCCTCTAAACTTGTGTCAAAAGTGAAGATCATCTTACGTGGACACTGTGCCCTCTAACCTTGTAGTTGGCCCTAAACTCTTCATAAGGATAAATCTATGGAAGTAGACTTTTGGGGTTAGAGACGTGTCCATGTGCAAGTTTGGTAAAGATTAGCAAAATGTCCTTCATAGAGATTGTGCCAGATTATCTTCCCACCAGCAACAGAGCGGGGGTTTCTGCAAAAGAGTGGAGTGAAACAGTAGTAATCACTTCCCCACCCTGAGTTGTGAGAGAATACAAAGTCACTTCTTGGGAAGGCTATAGACATTACAGGGAAGGCAGACTTTAAAGGCAAAGATGCAGGAAGAATATTCCCAGAAGTGATTGAGGCAGGAGACAGACACAGGAGTTAAGGAAGTGGGGAAGAAGGGCAACTGCAATACAAAGAAGAACAGAACATGGCAGGGCAATGGGAAGTAGGTGGCCACCTTCAGGATGGGGTTCTCATGCTCCTGGACGGTGCCAAGGGCTTTGTGAGAACAGACAGGATTTCCAGACCCTCAACTGCCAGCGTACTCTTTCCTAACATCAATCTGCCAGGGAAGATGCTTGCGATCTTCTATTTCTCCTTCTGCCAGTATACCAAGAAAAGGTTCATCTTTCACACATCCCAAAGTTTCCAGTGGGAATTGTCCTGGGGCATCAATACCTCTGGGACATCCAAAAATGGAAAGGTAGAAAATGCATTGTTCCTGGGGGGGACTTTGGTTCTACCTTTTCTGTACAGTAATACAGCTGCCAAGGAGCAGGGATAGTGTATTTATCTTAACTTTAAAAATGCAGCCAGACCTTTTCTGAGAAAAAGTAATCCTGATTTGGTGGATGGGTTTGACCATGGGGACTGGCATTGCCTGTTAGATGGTATGGCAGACATTCCCACAAATTGAGAAAGCTCAATCTGCAACTACAACATTTTGCCAAAAATATATTTAAGGCTCATATATAGTATTTGTACACTGAAATTATATCGTTTGCAATTATCTAATCTCAAAATGAAAAAAGTAGATGTTAACTTAAAAATATGATGAAGATGCATAGTTTTACAATTTTCTCTAGGCACAAGAGCTTAAAGAAAATGGCAGTAGAAGTCTGGGGAGGTGGGCACCAACTAAAGAAAATAGGTTTTAATGATCTCTTGGGGGTGGGGGTGGATGCTGACCTGGAAGGCTTGATTCACCTTAATGGGAAAACCAGGAAGCCTGGACTCTACAGGGATAGGAAGAGGAAGGGTTAATGAGGGATCTTCATGTTATTCCTTTGAGATTTCACTTGTCTCCTTCAAGCACGTCTTTTTGCAATCTCCCCTTTTCTTTCTCTTTGTGTCTCTACCCAGCACCCCTTTCCTTCTCTGTTTACTTCTGTCTAAACCCTATCCTCCTCTCTTCGGATTTCCTCTTCTTCCTCTCATTCCCTCACCCTCACTTTGATCCCTGCAACTGGATTAGCATCAGTACTGAAATAATCAATATATTCTATTAATTCCATGTTTTAGGGCTTCAGGTTCCTCATTCTTACTTCTGAAAATTGCATGTGATGTGTTTACTTCTGTTCAAAAAGTGTATTGCAGTTACCACTGACTTTTGAAAGATGCCTGATTGCTTTAGTCCTTGTGGTTCAGAAGCGTTTTTTTGTTTTTTTGTATGTTTGTTTGTTTGTTTTGAGACAGAGTCTCACTCTTTTGCCCGGGCTAGAGTGCTGTGGTGTCAGCCTAGCTCACAGCAACCTCAAACTCCTGGGCTCAAGCGATCCTCCTGCCTCAGCCTCCCGAGTAGCTGGGACTACAGGCATGTGCCACCATGCCCGGCTAATTTTTTCTATATATTTTTAGTGGGCCAATTAATTTCTTTCTATTTTCAGTAGAGACGGGGTCTCGCTCTTGCTCAGGCTGGTTTTGAACTCCTGATCTTGTGGGTTCCACCCACCTCGGCCTCCCGGAATGTGGTTCAGAAGCTCTTGACAGAGTAGAAAAAGGCTTCCAGTCCTTGTGAGTAAGTTCAATCATACACCTTTCACTTGAGGACTGCGCTTTCCATTCTCTTAGAAACCTGTGAACATAGCAGTTTTGGTTGTTCTTCCTCAGTGGATAGCGAGCATCAGTCCTCCCCAACTGGTCCGTTCATTCCACATACTTTGGCTTCTTTTTTCCACCCCGTGCATGGATGTGGCTTGGGACTTGACTTTATTTCTGGCTGTTGCACTTCCTGATTTCTCCCCTCACAGTTCCCATTGTCCATCCATCACTTCCTGAAGCTTTTACTGCTGTGGTCACCCCTCTGGATACCCCAGGCCATGCAGAGGGGCCATGAAGTTGGCCGGAAGGGTCAGGGAGGTTCCTATGGGGGCCATTCCCTTCTCCTTGGCAGAGCTGTTCAATGTATCGTTCAACTGGCCAGAAGTCAAGGAGCTCATTTGATCACATTTCCAGAACCTTACTATGAAAAGAGTTTATCGTTGACCATGAAAAGAGTTGTGGAATGTCATGGTTTACAGCTCTTTTACACCTTTAATCATCTATTGCATGAATTTGGAAGCTGGTTTTCATCTCAGTTCTACAAATACTCTGGGCCAATGGCTTCATTTCACTGGGCCCCAGTGGGAAAGACAACTTCTAAGGGAGTTTCTAGCTCCCAAATTTATGATTCCATCAAGCCCTTGGGTTAGCTGGCATCACACACAAAAAAAGAGCATCTTGCCCATAAGCCTCTGTCTACCTCGCTTTATAGTTCCTGAGCATAGCCCAGCACTGACACATGGTAGATATTCAATAAATTTAATATTTGAACCATTGAATAAATGAATCCATGGCAGATCTGGAACCCGCTTTGTTGCGGATGTAGCAAACGACATCATGGTCATGGAATTATAAGGACTGGGCTGCTTTTGCCTCCCTCTGCAATGAAACGGGACAGTATTTGAGATGCTGTTCTCTCCTTCTCCCCCTTCCCCAGCTCCATCTCCTCTACCCACTAGATATGGTTGGCAATAGATCCTGAGCATCCTGAGGGAAAACTGCTTACCAAGCACTGCATGAAACACACCGTGATTAATAACAAGTTCAGCTGCCTCAAAACTGCATCTTGTCTTTGCCAATATCTGTAATTGACTTTTAGCTAAACCAGCAGCCAAACTCACCATTAGCTCAGGAAGAAGGGTCTACTGTCAAGTTTAAGAGCACACCATTTGACTCGAAGTCAGCACACTCCCATTCTAAAAGGATGGACATACAGAAAAATTAAAATCTGTGGCTCACACCTCTGAGAAAGAAAGGGGAGTTATAACGACTATCGATTTCTTGGTTTTTACAGGCTGGGCGAGGTGGCTCACGCCTGTAATCCTATCACTCTGGGAGGCCTAGGCGGGCGGATTGCTCGAGGTCAGGAGTTCGAAACCAACCTGAGGGAGATTGTGTCTCTACCAAAAATAGAAAGAAATTAATTGACCAACTAAAAATATATATACAAAAAATTAGCCGGGCATGGTGGCGCATGCCTGTAGTCCCAGCTACTCGGGAGGCTGAGGCAGCAGGATTGCTTGAGCCCAGGAGTTTGAGGTTGCTGTGAGCTAGGCTGATGCCACGGCACTCACTCTAGCCTGGGCAACAAAGTGAGACTCTGTCTCAAAAAAAAAAGTCTTGATTTTTAATTTAATGACATAATTATTTTTTTCCAAAAAAAACTTTCATTAAACAGAGATATGGATTATTATCAATGGTTTCAAAGAATTATGACTTTCTATTAACTTTCTATGAGAGTTACTTCATTGCACTGAGATTAAATTTATTTTATTGAACCGTGAGAACTATAGCTCAGCAGATTTTCTTTTTGCTTCAATTCCTTTTAAACTATTTATTTTAATAAAAACAATAGGAACAAATCATCTTTGGATACATAAGAAAAATATGTTGGTTATTTTTGCAGAGTAGAACTAAGGAGCAGGGAAGAAAGCAGACTTTCTACTGTATCACTTGAATTTTGAAACTTGCGAAACTACTTTCTACTTTAAAAATAAAATAATACAGGTACAGAATGTATAATTCAATAGCATTAAAAGACATTTCTCTGTCCTATTTTTACCTCCCTTCTTCTGAAGCATCTACTTCCAACTCTTTCATCTGCTTCTCATGCTCACATTTTTAAATAGGATGCTCTTATTGCTACTTCAAGATTTACCAAGTTTAGAGAGGGTTTGTCAATTTCTGATCACAGCATTAGAGAGTTTAGTTCTTTTACACACTGTAACCACCAGCTTCCCTTTTTTCTCTTCACAATACGATTGTATGGTATTTTGGTTTGATAAATAGCTAACTTAAATATTATTTACTGATGAGTCAGGTAGTTCTTTTTTTTTTTTTTTTTTTTTTGAGACAGAGTGTCACTTTGTTGCCCAGGCTAGAGTGAGTGCTGTGGCGTTAGCCTAGCTCACAGCAACCTCAAACTCCTGGGCTCAAGCAATCCTGCTGCCTCAGCCTCCCAAGTAGCTGGGACTACAGGCATGCGCCACCATGCCCGGCTAATTTTTTCTATATATTAGTTGGCTAATTAATTTCTTTCCATTTATAGTAGAGATGGGGGTCTCACTCTTGCTCAGGCTGGTTTTGAACTCCTGACCTTGAGCAATCTACCCACCTTGGCCTCCCAGAGTGCTAGGATTATAGGCGTGAGCCAGCGCACCCAGCCTGAGTCAGGTAGTTCTACAATGTGCTTCCTTCCTCTTATAGTTTTCTACTTTTCCTCTGTTTTCATTTGCTTATGTTTCTATGCTATTGTTTCAATTGATTTAATAGATCCATTACATGTCTAATTTTTTCAAATGCATCAAATTTCTCCCAGGATTTTTTTTTTTTTTTAATTCTGGCTATCCTGAGATTGTCAATGCTGACTGTCAGCTGCAGCTTTTAAGGTGATTCATTCCCTTCCTAAGAGCCTCCTTTGTTCACACTAACTTTTCACTGTGACTCTGATACCAACACAGTTCTACTTGGAAAAAGATAAATACTGTTTCCTCAAGGGACATGCCCTCCTCTCCAGGGGCTGCCAAAACACCCTGAGTATTCTTCCCTTGAGTTCCCTCTGCTGCTTTACACGGTAAGTGGAGGCTCGAGGTGTAAATATGCTTCATTCACGACCAGAATACATTTCAATGTAACAAGGTTGCTTTTCAGTAGACAAACATTTGTTTTTGTGCCTAGTGTCAAAGTGGATGCAAAGTATCAGACAATCTGGCTCATGTAGCATAGCGCTGAAACAGAACTAACAGTTAATACAAAGTCCCTTTCTATCTCTGACTGACAGATCCTTCATACCTTAAATGTAATAGTCTTTGTAAAATCCTCTTGTTTTTATTCTCTTCTTCTGTCTCTTTACTCTCTTACCCTGTAGGCTAGCTATAACATTAACACCTCACTGGATAATGTAAGTATTTTTTAAATTTTTATTTGAAAATATTAAGGGGAGGTGGGTACAAGTGTTTTTGTTACATGGACGAATTGTATAATGCTGAAATTAAGGCTCTTAGTGTGCCCGCCACCAGAGTAGTGTACATTGTACCCAATAGATAAGTTTTTATCCCTCATTCCCCCATACCCTTCCCCTTCTTAGTTTGCAATGTCCTTTACACCATTTTATGACTGTGTGTACCCATTGTTTAGCTCCCACTTATTAGCAAGAACACTTGGTGTTCGTTTTTCCATTCCTGAGATCCTTCACTTAGGATAATGTTCTCCAGCTCCATCCAAGTTGCTGCAAAAGACATTATTTCACTCCTTTTATGGCTGAGTAGTAATCCATAGGATATGTATACCACATTTTCTTTATCCACTCATCAATTGATGAGTAATCTAAATATTTTTATAATTTTTGAAAACTCTCATTTTGCCTCCAAAGCTGACCCTGATCAAGTTACTTAATCTTCTTGCATCTCAGGTTCTTCATATGTGAAATGGGAATAATAATAAGTTATCTTATAAATTTGTTATGAACATTAAATGAGAAGATCAATGTGAAAAATTTAGCCTAGTTCCTGACACTTGATAGGCAATAAATATTACCTATTGTTTATATACTGGAATTATTTATTACCATTATCATTTTATTTGGTCATAAAAGGGATCTTACAGCATCATTTTACCATCTTCTTCACAATATGGTTGTCAGTGTTATTATTAAGAAGTCTGATGCCAATCTGATTTCCATTTATTTGTAAGTGACCTGTTCTCTCTCTCTCTCTCTCTCTCTCTCTCTCTCTCTCTCTCTCTCTCATCTTCTCTCCATCATCAATGCTTTAAAAATTCACAGTGATATACCTTGGTTGCCTCTTGTTTCATCCCTTGTGCTGGGTACTCAATTTAGCACTTTTAATCTGTAAGTTCCTTTTCTCCAAGTCCGGGAATTTTTTGTTTTATTTATTTGATAATTTCTTCCCTCCATTTTCTCTGCTTTATTTCTGTAACTTCTTATGGGATACCATACTCCCTGGATTGATCTTTTAATTTTTTTATCATTTTTCTCCCTTTCCACATTTCCATCTTTTTATAATATATCCGAATACATTCCCTTGTCTTTGTCTTCCAAACAGCTAATTACATTCTTCGCTTTTTTCTATCATGCTTTAAATGACCAGCAGAGTGTTTCATGTGCTCTAATAGTTCCTGTTCCACAACATTTCTTTCTTGCCTAATTGATACAGTATCTTCAAATCTCTCTGAGAAGCTTAATGATTATAGAATTGTTTTTTTTTTTTATCTTTTCTTCTGCTGCTTGCATTGTCTTAGTTTTCTCTGAGTTTCTTTTTCTGATTATTTTTTGTTATTGCTGTTGTTTGGGTTTTTCTCTCTCCATCTATTGTGATTGTTGGTGGCTTTTCTCTGCTCAAATTTGGCTATAGGTTCATATTTAAGATTAATCATTCTGCCTGGACCAGAGGTCTTCAGCCACCACCAGGCACCAAATGAAACATCCAAACCAGATTCCTGGAATCCAGACTTTTTCTAGGAGATTCCTGCAGCATTCATCTATAATCTCCGGCCATGGAAGGAGACGAAGCCGTGAAAGGGTTTGGTCATAAGAAACTCGGTGAGCAGCCTGACCACCCTTTTTAGACTTAGGGCCTCCCTTCTCCTGCAGATAAGACCTCCCCAAACATTTCTCAACATCTTAGTGCAGTTTCCTTCCTAACTAGCATCCTATCATAATTTAACTCCATTTTTTCATGGAAAAAAAATTCTTTTTTTCCAAACTCAAACACTAATAGTAAAACAAGTGAGGGCATGCTTTCTGCAAAGAAAAAGCAGCAAAACCAAAAATCCACAGAGTTTAAAGAGCGTGGATCAGGGTGAAGGGCAGGAAAACAAGAGCTGAAACTCCCTGGAAGATGACATTCAGTGGACAGGATCTTGCACCTGAAACTCAGATACCCAGCAGGAACACCCCACCCCCCTAAAAAAAATAAATAAATAAAAAGAAAACCAGGCAAGGCATATTTTTGATGGGAGATGGGCACCAGTAACTGTATATTGGGTGATTTTGCAGAAGAAACCAGGAAATTAAGAAAATTTAAATACTATTAGTCAAAAAAAGAAATATTACCTTCCAAAATCTGAAAATGTTTCAGACATCATTAACAGCATTCCCATTTTAACAAGAAGCAATTAAAATACAGAATGTCATTGGAGGGAGACTTACTTTCCATCATATACCCTTTTGCACAACTTCTTTATGGGGGACTGGGGTATCTGTTTACATTGTCTTCCAAAGGGCCCAGGTAGGAACCGAGGGCCTGGGAGCTGTGGGGCTGAGGGGCTGGGATGCCCAGGTGTCCTAGAGGTAGAAATAGCTCAGCTGAGAAGCCCAAGCAGTGTCAAGGGCATGAGGAGCAGGAGAGTCCTGCCCCTTGGGGCAGCCCTGGTGAAATGGTTGCAGCATCGTACCTCCTCATTAGGGTTGTGCTGGACTGGATCAAACCACATCTACCTGCAGCAAACACTCCCTTGCCGTGGTTGCTAACTTTGTAGAAGTAACTTCTGCTTTCGTTGCACAGAGTGGAAGGCATGGGGAAGTAGAAATCCAAGGGGTAGCAGGCAGCCCCCACTGGGCACAGGTGATACCTTGCAATCCATTTCCAGCCCTTACACCAGTAGCAGGTATGGCAGTTTTCTCATTAACTTTGCACGGGGGCCCATTCAGATCCATTCTTTGCTCCCACTCTGGTCCACCTGCTGGATCCAGGGCCCCAGGTTGAAGGAGCATTCCCTGAAGCAGGTGTCCTGGATGAAGGGGCATTTGCAGGAGGGTGCCATGTCTCCACAGTGGCTCCAGTGATTCTGCACAGGCAAGGTGTATCCTCGTGGGCGTCCTGGAGGAGCAGGTATTCTTCTTCCAGGGACTGCACTGCTCATGCAGCTTGTCCGCAGAGCTGACTTTTCCTTGTGATGCTTGGCATCCATGCAGATGTTGAGACGGTCAGCTCTTGCCTGCAAATTCCTGGGCTGGGCGCACCACAGTGTGGCCACCAAGACCAAAAGTAGCAGCTGTATTGTCATTGGCCGGACTGCATCTGTTTCTGAATCCTGCAGCAATCTAGATTGTCAGTCCTTTAAAGACCTCACCAGCACACAAGTCTCTGGACACAAGACTTATTTTTAATCTTTTATCTTTTTAAAAAAAATTTACTTAATAGATGAACATCCTAATACAAAAAAAATGGGTAAATGATATATGTACTCCCAGTTCACCAAACAAACAAAAACAGCAAATGGCCAATAAAATAAGAAAAGATATTTTTAAAATACTGTCACTGTTTAAATATAGTTTTATCGACTTTTCCTTGTTATAAGAATAAGAGGTAGAAACTTAACAATTTCCCAAGATCCTACATTTTCATTGGTTTTTCTGAAGCCAACAAATGCCTTTCCCTTATCCCATCATAGTTTTTTCTTATATTAGAAGAGCAACTTAGACTCACAATTTCAAAATAAAAACTAACTCAAAGAAAGAAGCCACAAAATATATTAACTACTTTAGTCCCACTCTTAGTTTTCTTTGATTCCCATTATCCATGATCTGATTTAATTTTGGCATTGAGCTCATGCTAATAACTGCAGCTGTCAGTGTAATTATTAATGTAATCTTACTGTGACTGTTCCAGAGCTTGACATTTCTATATTTAGAAACAACATACTACCTCACAATTAAAACTAAAAATTTAAGGTAAAATGTTCTGATTTTGCTCTGGAGTAATTTTTAAATTACATTATTCAAGGGAATGCATTTTCCTCTGTCCTCTCTGTAAAAAATAATAGGAAACAGAGGAATTTGAAAATGGAAGAACACGAGAAAGATCTTGAGGATGAAATGTGGTTCATCCACCTCTGAATCTTGTTTTCATTTCATCGGTTGGATTGTAGGGTGGACCCTAAGAATTGGAGTTCTCTCTCATCAACTGTAACATAGCCAGCACCGCTGACTATATCCAAACCCATCTGAACTATGTTAAGACTTTTGTAGTCCTAAACATTCTTGTTTTTGAGAGCCTCACTCAAAGTCTTATCAAATCTTTTAATGCACTCATATCATAAATATTTATTGAACGTCTATATTATTCCAGGCATTGTTCTAGGAACTTGGCATATATCAGTGAACAAAACTAAGACCCCTGCCTTTGTGAAGCCTTCATTCTATATAATCTAATCCAACTAAGGAAGAACCAGGTTGAATTGAGCCGAGTACAATTGAGTGGTTGGCATGTTATGTGAGGTAGACACTTACATATTAGTCAGGTTAGTCCAGACTATGCTGAAGTAACAAACAATCCCAAAAATCTAAGTGGCTTAACGTAGCACAAGCTTATTTCTGACTCACTGAACATGCAGTGAGTGTAGTTGGAAGGTCCTCTGGTCCAGGTGCACAGTTCCTTGGGAACTGAGAATTCACAAGGCATCACCATTTTGTAGCTGCACCGTTGAGTACAGGTGACCTCTTTAATCTCCACAACTGGAAAGGAAGAAGCTGGAGACTCATGCACTGAGTCTTTTTCTTTTTTTTCTTAATTTTTATTTTTTTATCTTATTTTTTTATTTCAGTATATTATGGGGGTACAAATGTTAAGGTCCCCATTCTCCCCTCGAGTCAGAGCTTCAAGTGGTCCATCCCCCAGACAGTGCGCATCACACTCATTATGTATGTATACACCCATCCCCTACTCCCCCTCCAACCTGCCCAATGCCCGATAAATGTTATTCCTATATGTCCACTTAGGTGTTGATCAGTTAATACCAATTTGATGGTGAGTACATGTGGTGCTTATTTTTCCATTCTTGGGATACTTCACTTAGTAGAATGGGTTCCATCTGTATCCAGGAAAATACAAGAGGTGCTATATTACCATTGTTTCTTCCATGGTATACATATACCACATTTTATTAATCCACTCATGTATTGATGGGCGCTTGGGTTGTTTCCACATCTTTGCAATTGTGAATTGTGCTGCTATAAGCATTCAAGTGCAGGTGTCTTTTTTATAGAGTGTCCTTTGTACTTTTGGGTAGATGCCCAGTAATGGGATTGCTGGATCAAGTGGTAGATCTACTTGTATTGCTTTAAGGTATCTCCATATTGCTTTCCACAGAGGTTGAACTAGTTTGCAGTCCCACCAGCAATGTAGGAGTGTTCCTGTCTCTCCACATCCACATCAACATTTATTATTTTGGGACTTGTTAATAAAGGCCATTCTCACTGGAGATAAGTGATATCTCATTGTGGTTTTGATTTGCATTTCCCTGATGATTACAGATGTTGAGCATTTTTTCACGTTTGTTGGTCATTATTCTGTCTTCTTTTGAGAAGTTTCTATTCATGTCATTTGCCCACTTTTTGATAGGATTGTTTGATTTTTTCTTGCTGATTTTCCTGAGTTCTAAATAGATTCTAGTTATCAGCCCTTTATTGGATGTGTAGCTTGTGAAAATTTTCTCCCATTCTGTGGGGTGTCTGTTTGCTCTGGTGACAGTTTCTTTGTCTGTGCGGAAGCTTTTTAATTTGATCAAGTCCCATTTATTTATTTTTGTTGATGCTATGATTGCCTTTGGGGTTTTCTTCATAAATCCTTTGCCTAGGCCAATGTCTAGAAGAGTATTTCCAATGTTTTCCTCTAGAATTCTGATAGTTTCACACCTTAGGTTTAAGTCTGTTACCTAGTGTGAGTTGATTTTTCTGAGAGGTGAAAGGTGTCCTGCTTCAGTCTTCTACATGTGGCTATCCAGTTTTCCTAGCACCATTTATTGAATAAGGATTCTTTTCCCCAGTGTATGTTTTTATCTGCTTTGTCAAAGATTAGATGGATATAAGAGGATGGTTTTATATCTGGGTTCTCTGTTCTGTTCCACTGGTCAATGTTCCTGTTCTTGTGCCAGTAATAAGCTGTTTTAATGACTATAACCTTATAGTATAGTTTGAAGTCTGGTACATTGATACCTCCCATTTTGTTTTTATTGCCTAGGATTGCTTTTGCTATACAGGGTTTTCTCTGGTTCCATACGAAGCGTAAAATTGTTTTTCTATATCTGTGAAAAATGATGATGGTATTTTAATAGGGATTGCATTGACTCTGTAGATTGCTTTGGGTAGTACAGACATTTTGACAATGTTGATTCTGCCAACCCACGAGCATTGTATGGTTTTCCACTTGTTTACGTCCTCTGCTATTTCCTTCCTCTTTTTTTTTGAGACAGTCTTGCTCTGTCCTCTGGTCTAGAATGCCATGGCGTCATCCTAGCTCATGGCAACTTTAAACTCCTGGGCTGAAGCAATCCTACTGCCTCAGCATCCTGAGTAGCTGGGACTACAGGCACACACCACCATCCATATTCAGCTAATTTTTCTATTTTTAGTAGAGATGGGGTCTCACTTTGGCTCAGGCTGGTCTCAAACTCCTAAGCTCAAATGATATCCACTTCAGCCTCCCAGAATGCTAGGATTACAGGTGTGAGCCACCACACCCAGCCTGTGCACTGAGTCTTAAATACTTCATACCAGAAATAACAAAGTCCACCATCAGTCTCACTCAATGGCCAGAAGTAGCCATAGGCCCTGTCTAATGGCAAGGAGACTGGAAAATGTGGGAAAGCCCACAGATATTCATGAGTAGTAAATGTCTCTGCAATAAAACTTATTTAATATTTATTGATTTTATTTGTAGTTTTCCTTTTATATCCTAAAGCCAATAAATTTTTTTCCAGTCTGAAATATTTGCATGAAGAACTCATAGGCCCTAAGCAGTGTTCCTGTAATTATAATAGTTTATATTTACTGAAAGCTTACTACATGCTAGGCATTATTTTAGGTGCTTTATATATGTACATAAATGTGCTGCTCATTTACTCTTCACAACAATGCTGTGATGCAGGTGCTATTCCTGTCCTCGTTCTACCACTGAGGAAATGGAAGCACAAAAAGGGCAAGTCACCTGCCAACGTCACATGACTGTAAACAACGGTGCCTCAGTTTGTGCCACCTAGTTACACTGTCTTTAGAACATAAAAAATAAACAGCCTGTGAGACATGCAGTATTTATCTTTTCTGCCCATACTGACACTTATGGTAACAATAATGAAAGAGGAGAGAAAAGAAAGAGGAAAAGCAAGCTCCTTCTGCCCAAGTCAAGACCAATAGTGAGCAGTTCTCATTTTCTTTTGGGTGTGTTTCTATCCAGAACAGAGCTATAAAGAGACAGGAGAAACAGGAGGTGGCCCTCATCTTTGAAAAGCTGGGGATTACAGTACACTCTGCAGCCTGCATTGTGATAAAGTGGGATAAAGCACTTAGCCAACCAGCGCTGTCCTAATGGAGGTTATTTTGTCTCCAAATGAACATCTAATGTGATTAAAGAATGGAAGTTATTGAACAGATCATGTTCGCCAAGGCATCGATTTTCATTTTTTTGTGCCAAGAACAAATATAAATGTAGTCAATTCACTCAAGATGTTGCCATACCCCAAACCTGGCAATTAGAGATTGCAGAGCATTCATGACTCAGCACGTCCATTTGCAATGCATGTCGTTTATTTCTCGTTTTGTATTCCACGTGTCACCAAGAAGAGCAAACAAGACTCAGCAGCACGTGAGCCTGCACTGACATGTGCACGCCCATTAACCAGACTGGGAAGCCACAGGCACAGTGCATACTGTGTGATTCCATTCATAGAAAGTTCGAAAACGGGCAAAGCTTATCTATGGTGATAGCCATCAGAATAGTGGTTACCCTGGGGAGGAGGTGTGAGAGAACATTCTGGAGAGATGAAATGTCCTATCTCTTGAACTAGGTGGTGTTTCACATTAAAAAATCAACAGAGTAAACGCTTAGAACTTGTGATTTATACTCCACTATATAAAAAGTATATCTCAATAAACTTACTCTATTCCCCTCCCTCACTAGAAATCACTAATGAGATAATGTATGATTGTATCATAAAAGGGTCAGACAAACCAGGAGTTACCTCTACCAGCTAATACCTGCTAAAGGTGGTTAGGTGGGTGAACTTGGGCAAGTCATTTAATCTCTTTAAGCCTCAATATGCATAAAAAGGGGCTAGTCAATGTGCCTTATCCAGATACTCCTTCCCTATATCTCCTTTAGTCCTAGACACAAAAAAACTCTATGCTGTATTCAATATATGTACATGGACATGTATGCATATGTGTGTGTATGTGTGCGTGTGTGTGTGTGTGTGTTTGTATATATATATTCGTTGTTGCTGTTGTTCTTGTTTTATTGATGAATACAATAACTTTAATGGCCAATCAGTACTGGAAACAGAATCATTATCATCCAACAACTTGTTCACCATTGCTAAGGGCAGGAAGAATTTAATCTTCAAACAGTCCCAAAGATGTACGGGAAATGGCCCCAAGCTTGGGATTTGATTCTGAAGTTATGGAGATAAAAAGGCAAGAAACAGGGAGTGAGGGGAACCCCCCAGCTCCGGGAGCTGTGCACCTAGCCATGGCCATGGCCGGGCCGTGGTGTTCGGCCGTCTAGGTTGCACGCTGTATAGCTCCCAGGTTGTAGTCCTCACGAATCGTGCCCCCTGCAGTCATGTTGTGCAGGATCACTATGAAAGGCACCATTCAAAGACTGAGGTCTTTCCAGGTGACTGTCTACCTTCTCCAAAAGTAGAACTTCTCAGGCCAGAACCTCACCTTGGCTGCATCAACTGGTGATTTCTCAAAGGAGCAAAGCCCATCACTGCAGTGGGTCTTTGTCCTGCTCCTATCTGAGAGAACTTACACCCAGGGGTGCCCCTGGAGGGTCCTGGGAGTGGAAGTGTCACACCCTGCAATTATACTTGGGGGTATGGGGACTCCTGAGCTGAGTCATGTTAGTGACACACACACCCCACCTCATATCTGCTGATAGTAATATTATTATTAATGTTATTAAAACCTCTAACTGTGGCTTATTTGGGGCTTTGATATAGCAAAATACTGTGAGGTCGCACAGAAAGGGCTGGGACAAAGGACTGAGGGCTTATGCCAGAACTCATCAATATCTGCACTTTTTAAATTTATAAGGCCTCAGAAAACTAATCCTTTATGCTTGCAAATTTTTCTGCCCCTTCATTAACAAGTGAACTATAAGGTGAAAGGATCATAACCCCAAATTATTAAAAAATGGTGAACCAAAATAAAAACAATTAATAAAAGTAGTTTTATCCTAAGAGGCAATATGAAGGCAATAACATGTCTCACCCCATCTGTTTCAGCCAAGGGAACACTTACAAGGGCTCACAGGTCCTCCTGGAGAGGAAACCTAGGTCTTTGGACCTTGAGGGGATAGGGGGAGGAATGGTTTCCTCTTCCATGGAGACCCTATTTTCTTCCTTATAAAAACATGCTAATTTCAAAAAGAGAAAAAAAAAATGATTGCCTAGTTATCAGAAATGAATTCAATGGGGAAATTCATCCATTTCTCTCACTCCTTTTTCTTTGGCCTTTTTACAGGCCAAAGAATTTTGAATTCTTTTGAATTCTTTTACAAAATTCCTAGTAGATTTGTTATCAAAATTGATTATTTAGGCAATTTTTTAAAAATTTCCCAAAAGGGATTGGCTGGAATTTTCATAAATATCTACATGAATCCTAGATTCACTCTGGGAAAACTAGACTTAGAGAATCTCAAAAATACATGGACATGAGAGAGGAGGGATTAATGATGAAAATTCTTCTTTGACATGTTCTTTTGTATTTCTCAAAGTGGATGTGTGTAAGAATATACGTGTGTATATTTTAATGGTACTATTATTTGGGGATATTTAATAAAATCAGATGAGCCTACAACTCTCAGTGTAACTCCTGCAGTCATTAAAACATTATTTAGTTTTCTTGAAAAAATTAATTTACCAAATGATGAACCACCTTCCATAGGTCAAAATAACACTGAAGCTGATATTCATTGAGCTGTTATTATGTGTCAAGCCTTTACATCATTTGGTTAGTTAATCCTCAAAAAAACTCTATGAGTTATATATATAATCCTCAAAAAACTCTATTTTTTAAATAAACTCTTTTTTTAGACAGAGTAATTTATAAGGAATTTATACAGAAACCAAAGCAACAAGGAGTTGAATAACTCCATGTCGCCCTGCAGATAAGGAATGTAGCATTAACTCACAGCAGACAGCCTGTCCTCAGAGCACAGTTCTGACTACCTACATTAACTGTACTGGTTAGCCAGCTCCTTCTCAATTATTATAACAGTTCTTTATCTGAGGCTCTCACAACAGGTGAATCTAGACATTTGGGCAGGAATTCAGCTCAGTCCAAGTCAATAAACATGGCCTCTACTATGCTCCAAGCTAGGAACTGGGACTAAGGGGCTCTCAAGGAGTTTGCAGTCTAATGGAGGACAAAGAAGACATTAATCACTGTAACACCAGACAGCACTGGATAAGTAATAGAAGAGAACAAACGGCAGAGAGTTAGATCTTCTGTAGATATAGGAGACTGAGGTGATGTGGAAAGTTCTCTCTTTCAGACAAATACATAGAAATGCTGCATAAAACATGACAACAAACAAATCGTTAATACATAGCTGAAGTCAAAGCAAGGAATTAATTCCCAGGTGCCATAAACAGAGAGAATTCAAGGCCAGAGAGAGAAGAATTCAAGAGAGAGAATTCAAGGCCAAAAAGAGAAGTATAAGCTAAAAGTCACTGTAGCCCAAGGGGATTTCAGACCCAAATAAAGACCTTAAAGGTCAGTTGATGGAATTCCAAGAGACATGAGGGTAAGATAGCTGGAGGGAATCCCCAATATAAATCTCAGATCTTGTAAGAACTTCCTTATATTTAATAAGTTTGCTTGAAAAATTATATCCACTAGACCAAGAAAGAAGCAAGGAAACTTCTTTTTGAGACCACGAGTTGGGGAAAAAAAATGTCACTTTCAAGAAATCAAAACCCTTGGCCTGCGTCATACTCCAATAAAGAGTCTGAATTTATATATCTGTATTGTGCCAAAAATGTAAGCCAAGAAATTATATAAAACCCAGATCAAGATCCTTGAGGCCTCTAGGCCTGCTGCAAAAGAAAATTGAAAAATTATAGAGAAATTTTCATAACCTAGAATCCACAAAACTTCCACTAAGAAAACAACCCACTCAGAAGATGACTTCATGATCAAAGATTGCAAAGAGTAAAAGGAAGGATATCACTATGAAACAAAATCAGCTAATTCAGCAAACAAATTAGTAATAGAAGTACTTAAGAAATAAATACAAAAAATTGCAGATTGGGATTAAGAAAGGACGGATAGGGTATACTTCACCAGTGTATGTTTTTGTCCATATTATAGGTACATGGCTTTATTTCTATGTTGTCTATTCTCTTGTATTCATCTGTGTGTGTATTTTTATACCAATATCATGCTATTTTGGTTACTGCAGTCTTGTAGTATATTTCAAAGTCAGGTAATGTGATGCTTCCAGCTTTGTTCTTTTTGCTTAGAATAACTTTAGCTATTTGGGCTCTTTTTTGGTTCCATATGAATTTTAGGATTTTTTTTCTTATTCTGTGAAAAATGACATTAGTGTTTTGATAGAAACTGCATTGAATTGGCAGCTCGTTTTGGGCAGTATGGTCATTTTCACAATAATGATTCTTCCAATCTGTGAGCATTGAATGTTTTCCAATTGTTTGTGTCATCTACAATTTCTTTAATTCATGTTTTGTAGGTTTTTGGGGCAGAGATTTTTCACTTCCTTGGTTAAATATATTCCTAGGTATTTTAAATTTTCTGTAGCTATTGTAAATGCAATTGAGTTCTTGATTTAGTTCTAATCTTGATTGTTATTGGTGTATAGAAATGCTACTGATTTTCATACATTGATTTTATTACCTGAGACTTTACTGAATTCATTTATCAAATCTAGGTGTCTTTTGGAGAAGTGTTTAGGGTTTTCTAGGTATAAGATCATATCATAACCAGAGATAATTTGACTTCCTCTTTTCTCATTTGGATGCCTTTTATTTCTTTTTCTTGCCTCATTGCTCTGGTTAGGACTTCCAGTCTATGTTGAATAGGTGTGGCGTCCTGTCTTGTTCCATTTCTTAGGGAAAATGTTTTCAACTTTCCTCCATTCAATATAATGTTGGCTGCAGTTTTGTCATATGTGGCTTTTATTATTTTGGGGTATGTTCCTTCTGTGCCTAGTTTGTTGAGATGAAGGGATGCTGAATTTTATTGAATGCTTTGCTGCATCTATTAAGATAATCATATGGTTTTTGTTTTTAATTCTGTATGTGCTGAATCACATTTATTGATTTGCATGTGTTGAACCATTCTTGCATCCCTGGAATAAAACCTAATTGATCGTGGTGTATTACCTTTTTGATGTGTTCTTCAATTCAGTTTGCTAGTATTTTGTTGAGGATTTTGTATCTGTGTTCATCAGGGCTATTGTTTTGTAGTTTTCTCTTTTTATCACGTCCTTTCCCGGCTTTTGTATCAAGGTGATACCAGCTTTGTAGAATGAGTTAAGGAGGATTCCCTTCTTCTTGATCTTTTGAACAGTTTCAGTTGAATTAGTAGCAGTTCTTTGCATGTCTGACAGAATTTAGCTGTGAATATGTCTGGTTCTGGGCTTTTTTTCTTGGGAATTTTTTTTAATTATTGATTCAATCTTACTACTCATTATTGGTCTGTTTAGGATTTCTATTTCTTCCTGATTCAAGCTTGGAAGGTTGTATGTTTCCAGGAATTTATTTATTTCCTGTAGGTTTTCCAGGTTGTGGGCATAGAGATGTTTATAGCAGTCTCAGATTATCTTTTATATTTCTATGCTATCAGTTATAATGTCTCCCTTTTCATTTCTGATTGAGCTTATTTAAATCTTCTCTCTTCTTTTCTTGGTTAATCTACTAGCAGTCTGCCAATTTTGTTTATCTTTTCAAAGAACCAACTTTTCATTTCACTGCCTTAGGCAAAGAGCTTATGACTAATACCTCAAAAACAAATGCAACAAAACCAAAATTAAACAAACAGGACTTAATTAAACTAAAAAACTTCTGCACAGCAAAAGAAATAATCAATAAATAGACAACCTACAGAATGGCAGAGAATATTTACATCTATGCATCTGACAAAGGACTAATATCCAAAATCTACAAGGAGCTCAAACATCTGAAAAACAACAACAACAAAAAACCAAATAACCCCATTAAAAGTGGGCAAAGAATCTAAACAGACATTTTTCCAAATAAGACATACAAACAGCAAAAAGAAACCATCAAAAAAATGCTCAACATCACTAATCATCAGAGAAATGCAAATTAAAACCACAATGAGACACCATCTTACTCCTGTCAGAATAGCCATTATTAAAAAGTAAAAAAAAAATAACAAAAATTGGTGTGGTTGTGGAGAAAATGGAACACTTATATACTGTTGGTGGGTGTGCAAATTAATACAATTTCTATGGAAAACAGTATGGAGATTTCTCGATGAACTAAAAATAGATCTACCATTCAACCTAGCAATACTGCTACTGGGTATCTACCAAAAAGAAAAAAATCATTATATCAAAAAGATACCTGCACTAATATGTTTATTGCAGCACTATTCATGATAGTAAAGATATGGAACCAACCTAAATGCCCATTAACCTATGATTAGATAAAGAAAATGTGGTGTGTACACACACACACACACAGGAATACTACTCAGGCATGAAAAAAGATTCTAATAATGTCTTTTTATTTTATTTTTTTAGAGATAGGGTCTCACTCTGTCACCCAGGATGGAGTACAGTGGTGCCATCACAGCTCACTGTAACCTCTAACTCTTGGGCTCAAATGATTTTCCTGGCTCAGCCTCCCAAGTAGCTGGGAATATAGGCGCATGCCACCATCCCCAGCTAATTTTTTATTTTTTGTAGAGACAGGATCTCCCTATGTTGCTCAAGCTGTTCTTGAACTCCTGGCTTCAAACAATCCTCTTGCCTTGGCCTTCCAAAGTGCTGGGATTATAGGTATGAGCCACCATATCTGGCTGAAATAATATTTTTTGCAAAAACTTAGATGGAACTAGAGACCATTATCCCAAGTGAAGTATCTAGGAATGAAACATCAAATACCACATGCTCTCACTTACAAGTGGGAGCTAAACTATGGGCACATATGGTCATACAGAGTAGAATAATAGACATTGGAGACTCCAAAAGGTGGGAGGTTGAAAGGGGGATGAGGAATGAACAATTGCCTGTTGGGTACAATATATACTATGTTAGTGATGAGTATACTAAAAGCACAGCCTTCACCACTACACGATATATACATGTAACAAAACTGCATTTGTACCCCTTAAATTTATATAAACAATTTTTTTTTTAAAAAAAGGAAGGCTAAACAGAATTGAAAGAAAAACAAAGCAGAAATTCTAAAAATAAAAACATGGTAATAAAATTTTTTAAATTGTTGAATGGTTTAGGTTATAAAGACCCAGCTAAAGAGAAAATTATTGAGCTGGAAGATTGGTAGAAGGAAATTATTGATAAAGACTTTATCCTAAATGAAAGTATAATCAGCCTTCTCTGAGTCCTCTTCTTGATTAGGCCCCAATCTTAGCCCCATTCTGTCTTTGTCTTGCCTAGACCAGTTTTAGCAATAATCCTGCTAAGTCATCCCCCAATTCTTGATAGCTGATCAAGCTCCTCATCCCCCACCTTTGATGTATAAATCCTTAGCCTCCCTTTAGCAAAAACCTGTTAGGCCAGTTAATCAAGAATCCTCCTACCCTTGATGTCTCAAGTGAGTAGTTTTATTATCCTTCCCCTGACCCCCTCACTTTGCTTGTCAGCTGTAGATCTCCAGCTGTCTTTGCTGTATTTGGAGTTGAGTGCAACTTCTCTTTCTTATAGCAATTGTCATGATTCCTATTGCAATAGTCTTCAGTAGAGTCTTCCTTACTGTTTTAACAAGTGTCAGAATAATTTTTTGTTAACATCATCCAGAATGTAACACAGAGACACTTTTTAAAAATTAAAGGCATAGGGGAAAGAAAAGAAGGCCCAACATGGCTTCTCATTGGCATTCCAGAGGAAGAGAATAGAACCTATGAGGCAGGGGTAATATTTTTAGAGAGAAAAGCTGAGAAGTTTCCAAAATTAGGTATGAATTTTCATATAAAAGAATCACACATCTGGGAGGCCGAGGCAGGCGGATTGTTCGAAGTCAGGAGTTCGAAACCAGCCTGAGCAAGAGTGAGACCCAGTCTCTACTATAAATTGGCCAACTAATATATATAGAAAAAAAAAATTAGCCAGGAATTGTGGTACATGCCTGTAGTCCCAGCTACTTGGGAGGCTGAGGCAACAAGATTGCTTAAACCCAGGAGTTTGAGGTTGTTGTGAGCTAGGCTAACGCCATGGCACTCACTCTAGCCTGGGCAACAAAGTGAGATTCTGTCTCAAAAAAAAAAAAAAAAAAAGAATCACACAGTGTCAAAGAGAAAAAAATTAAACCAAATTACTAATTCATTAGAGTGAAGCAACATATGAAAAATGATGAAAAAACCTTAAAACCATCCAAAAAGAAAGCATAGGTTATCTCAAATGGAACTATAATTAGGCTGATAGCACTTATCATCAGCAACAATACATGCCAGAAGACAATTTAATATCTTCAAAGTGCTGAAGGAAAATAACTATCAGCATTCAATCCTATACCAACTAGATTATTAGTCAAGGGTAAGGATGAAAATCACTTATTTTAAGTCACTAAGGTCTGGAGTAATTTTGTTATACAGCAATAGTTATTTAACACACTAATGGAGAGATGTCAAAAAGATACAAGAGCCCGCTTGAAGAGATTATCACCGACCTATTAGAGAGCAATTTGAGCATTAAGTATGAATAAGACTGAAAATGATTGAAACATATCAAATTATGTAGATAATGTGAATGATTGATATACAGATACAAAGTAAAAATCATTTATCCTGCCTCACCTGTACAAAATGTATTTCATGGTAACCAAATAGTTGATAAATGAAAGTTCTTCTTTATATTAAAAAAAATCAGGTGGGGGGTTGGTTCCAGGTTTCCTGGTAGGCAGAAGGGGCTTTCCAGAGAGTGACCAGCACTGTGGCCCAGGAACAGGGTCATGGAGAAGCTGCTGCAGGGCTTGAGTAGCCAGGATGACAAGGAACAGACTCTGACTGACCATTGAAGTCCTTGATGCCTTGTCCCTTAGGTTCAACACCAGATTGAAAGAATATGTCGTATGCTTTGTATGTGGTATTTTCTGTTCTTGGAACTGGATTGCTGTGGCTTCCGGATGGCATAAAGCTTTGTGCAATGTTTATGTCCTTGGAAATCTTGCTGCATTAGCCAATACATGCTTTTTTTTTTTTTTTGAGACAGAGTCTCACTTTGTTGCCCAGGCTAGAGTGAGTGCCATGGCATTAGCCTAGCTCACAGAAACCTCAAACTCCTGGGCTCAAGCAATCCTACTGCCTCAGCCTCCCGAGTAGCTGGGACTACAGGCATGTGTCACCATGCCCGGCTGATTTTTTTCTATATAGTTGGCCAATTAATTTCTTTCTATTTATAGTAGAGACAGGGTCTCGCTCTTGCTCAGGCTGATTTCGAACTCCTGACCTCAAGCAATCCGCCCGCCTCGGGCTCCCAGAGTGCTGGGATTATAGGCGTGAGCCACCATGCCCGGCCAATACATGCTTTTTAATAAGACCCATGAAGTAACTGAAGAAAATGTTTGAAACAAGAAGATTGATTGCAAGAATTTTTATGCTTTTGTGTTTCTTTTTTTTTTTTTTTTTTTAATTTTTTATCCTCTGTGCTGCTCTTTGGTGGCATAAGAAGGGACTGACTTTATTATTCTGCATATTGCAGTTCTTATCAATGACCTGGTATAGCTTGTCATACATCCCATATGCAAGGGATGCAGTTATTAAATGGTCTTCTTCTCTTCTAATCTGAAAATCAGAAACTCAGAAACTCATGGAAAAGAACATTCAAATGTTGATACTCTGTTTTTGGTGAAGTATGCTTTTCCTGATGAAATAATCACTCCAAAAACGACTGCAGTGACAGTTTAAGACCATATTGTACTAAGATCATTTTGTATACTGGTAAAAACTACATGCTTGATTAAATTATTAAATGCTTGCAGAAAAGAAATTAGTCAACAAAAATAATACAATTAAAAGCAAACCATTTTGTAAGGCCTGATGAAATAATGGATCTAGGAAACAATCATCAAAAGCCTCTGGAGCCCTTCAGTTAGTGGTTCAGGGGGAGTCTGTACAATGGAAGAATCAGGCCAACACTTGAAACCACTGCTCAATCTTGGCATCTCACAAAAAGAGCAAACAGATATTATGCACCTTGTGATATGGTATAATAAATAGTAAATACAAAGAACCACATATCAAGTATTCTAGCCAAAAACAATTGAACCTCAATCCAATCAAGGTTCTAGATCTAACTATTAGTTTGTGGGATTATGACACCACAAGGAAGTAATCAGCCAAATCCAGAACGTGGGACCATCTAGAACACCAGTGGCCCAGTTTGTCCAGTAAATCAACAACATGTGGGAGGAAAGGGTAGTGATGGGGGACTGTAATAAAATTTAGGAAAACTTAAGAGCTATAACAATGAAATGCAATATATGGACATTGTTTAGATCCTGATGCAAATAAACCAACTATAAAATGGCAATAATTATATATACAATTACTGTTAACTCTGTATGTGGAAGGGAATAGGAGTTATTTTTTAATTTTCTTTTCAGTTTACTTACCAGTGAAACTTGCCAGTGAAGTGACATGATGTTTGAGATTTGTTTTAGAAGGCTGCAAAAGGAAAAGTTGAGGAAGTATAAAGGAAGTAACGTTGACAGTATTATCAAAGCTAGATTACACTACACTATTTTCTTTATTTTTGTACATTGTTAAAGATTTCCATAGTAAAAAATTTTAAAAAGAGGCAATGAAGAGCAAAGACGTTGTAAATGTAACAGTCGAATGTAAAAATAAATCATTAAATGTCTTGTACAGAAGACTTCTAAATAACTTACATAAATACGCTGCCCTCCAAGAGGTGGGACAAACTTCCCATGCCTGAAGTGTGGGATGCTCATGGTGACTTTCTTCTAAGAAGCATAGTTTGGAAAGGAGGGAAAAAAGTAACGTTGCAGTGGAAAACTCTGCCAAGGACGATGTCAGGCAGGGGAGTGAGCTCAGCCTCTTCAGTGACAAGCCACGTTGACAGCATGCATTCTCCATACCATGTGATGAGAATGGCCCGTCACCTCTGTGGCCTTTCCTCCCCAGACTCACGACCCCTGTCTAACCATGAGCAAGGCACCAGACAAATCCAAATGAAAAGACATTCTACCAAATGCTTGACCAGTGTTTCTCAAACTTGTCGAGGTCATCCAAAACAAAGAAAATCTGAGAAACTATCACAGTGTAGAGGAGCCTAAAGAGACATGATGATTCTATGTAATGTGATATCTTAAATGTGATCCTGGGATAAAAAAAAAAAAGGTGGGGACATTTGGTAAAAACTAAGGAAATCTGAATAAACATAGACCGTGATTCATAATAATGTATTGATACTGATTTTTTGCTATGACAAATGTGTCACACTAATGTTAACAACAGGGAAAACTGGGTACAGGGTATACAGGAATATTCTGTAACATTTTAGCAGCTTTTCTGTAAAACTAAAACTATCCTAAAATAAGAAATAATTGACTACTTCTGTAAAAGTAAAAAAATACAAAAGTAAAGTTAAAGTATCTCAAGATCACTGATTAGATCAAAGACACAGTGAGAAGATGGCCATCTGCAAGCCAGGAAGGGAGAACTCACCAAAACTAACCCTAATGGCACCTTGATCTTGGACTTCTGGCCTCCAGAATAGTGAAAACATAAATTTCTGTTGTTTAAGCTGCCCGGTATGTGGCATTTTGTTATGGTAGCAGGAGCAGACTGATACAATAGATACATAGCAACAAAAGTTGAAAATGGTAGAGGGGATCAGAATGAGTGCATTCTATAGACCATGTATTATTTGAGAGTAAAATAAAGATATTGATTATCTTTACCAAGCATACATTTTATATCTTTGTTACATCAATCATACATGTTAAACCAAAGAGTTACCAATAAAAGAATAAAATTAGAATGCACACATTCAAAACTAGTGAATAAAGAAAACTCAATCGATTCCTATGGGAGGCAGGAAAAAGGGGAAAAGAAGACAGAAAAAGAAATAAAAGCCCAGTAAATACAGGTCACTAAATAAGTTGCTAAAAAATGAATGAAAATATTTCAGAAATCACAAATTTATCTTAGAAATGGAAAAATGCTAAGAGGCACACAAAACCTAGTGACACAGCGAGGTTGAAGTGAAAGGATGGGAAAAAAGCAGCCATGTAGATTGGCCTGGGTCTCAGCAGAATCCAGATCAGATGGTTCAAAAGACTTTAGGAGCAGCGTACAGAGGGAAGCAGGGTTAAGGAAATAAAATAAGGACAAGAAACAGAGAGGAGAAGCTGTTGTCACTGTCAGGCCAGAAGGGACAGGGGAAGAATGGTCTTGCCAGAGCTCAGAGGTTGCTAAAGCTCTGGAGAGATGCTCTCCACCGGAGCTGCAGTCATAGCCGGACTTGGCTCCTGCCGGACAGCGCAGCTCAGAGCAGGCTAGAGATAATTAACCTCTCTCTTCTCCACCCTTCCAGCTCCTGCCTCCCATTGGCAATCTCACAGCAAGGCAGCTGGCAAGGGAGCTTGGGTGGCTCAGTCTGCGGGCCAGAGCAGGGAAGAAAAGGGTGGGAAATGTATCTGGTACACAAAGAGCACAGCAGTACTTACATCTGATGAAAAGAACCTGAAGATCAAAGCATTATCAGGAGTAAAGAGGAGCGGTGCCTTATGAAAAAAGGAACAATTCACCGGGAAGAGGTAACAATCCTGCACCTATACAAATCGAATAACCCAGACTTCAATGCATAAGCAAAACATCACAGGGGTTACAAAGAGGACATCTACAAATATACTATCATAGTAGGAGGTTATAACTAACATATATCTCCCAAAAAGTGATGGATTCAACAGACAAGAATTTTCTAAGTTTATAGAAAATATAAACAACCCAATAAGCTTCATATAATGGACAAATATAGAATTCTACTACCAATAATATAAAGCATACAGTGTGACTGAAGACCATTGAAATGTCCTTTAGCTGGTGAATGAATAAACACACTGTGGCATATTTATACAATGGAATATTATTCAGCAACAAAAATGCTAATGAATTGTTGAGAGACGCTGCTAGGTATGGGCCAACCTGCACCTGTCTCTGACAATGCAACGATATGAATAAATCTCAAATGCATTATGCTGAGTAAAAGAAGCCAGACACAAAAGGTTACATACTGTATGATTCCATTTGTAAAACATTCTGGAGGAGGTAAAATTAAAGGAAAAGAAAACAAATTGGTGGTTTCCAGGTGGCAAGGGGTGGAGGAGGAGTGACCACAAAAAATCAGTACAAGGGAATTTTGGGGAGGGATGGAAACAGTCTGACTATCTTGACAGATAGTGGTGGTGGTTACATGACTCTAAGTATCTGCTAAAACTCATAGAACTATACACTAAAAATGGAATTTTACTGTATACAAATTTTTAAATTGAATTTTAAAAAGTCTTTTCAAGCTCAATAAAATAGCTACAAAATTGAACCAGTACATGGCTATAAAAGAAGTCTTAAGAACCATCAAAGGTCAATACCGCACACACCATAATTTCTAATATTGTAACAAAGCTAAATCAGTTATAAAAATTTAGTTCCCAAATCTCATACTTTTGGAAACTAAGAAGTTTGAGACCAGCCTGAGCAAGAGTGAGATTTTGTGTCTACATAAAATAATAATAATAAAAAAAATGACCTGGCATGGTGGCACTCGTGTGTAGTCCTGGCTACTCAGGATGCTGAGCCAGGAGGATTGTCTCAGCCCAGGAGTTTGAGATGATGGTGAGCTATGATTGTGCCACTGCACTCCAGCCTGGGCAACAGAGAGAGAGCGAGAGCAAGAGGCCCTGTCACAAAGAAAGGAAATGAAGGAGAGGAGAGGAGAGAAGAAGAGAGAGAGAGAGGGAAGGAAGGAAGGAAGGAAGGAAGGAAGGGAGGGAGGGTGGGAGGGAGGGAAAGAGGGAGGAAGGGAGGGAAAGAAAGAAAGAAAGAGGGAAGGAAGGGGAGAGAGAAAGAAAGAAGGAGAGAAAGAAAGAAGAAAGAAAGAAAGAAAGAAAGAAAGAAAGAAAGAAAGAAAGAAAGAAAGAAAAAGAAAGAAAGAAAGAAAGAAAGAGAAAGAAAAGAGAGAAGGAGGGAGGGAGGGAGAAAACTATAGGCCAATAACCCTTGATGAACATAGATGCAAAAATCCTCAACAAAATACCATCACATCAAATTCAACACAAAGAAATGATAAATGTTGGAAGTGATGGATATCCTAAATACCCTGACTTAATCATTACACATTCTATGCATGTATCAAAATAACACATGTACCTCATAAATATGTACAAATATGTATCCACTAAAAAAAATTAAAATTAAAAATTTAACTACAAAAATAAGGATCCCATTCACTTAACAAATTTATTGAGTGCTCACTCAGTACTTGACTGTGCTAGGCACTGAGAATGCAAAATGTAAGAACAGCACGATTTCTACTTGCATGTGATTTACTGTCTGGCAGGCAGAGGAAAACTAACCAGGGGCAGTTATGCACAACTTCTCGCCCTCTGCGTGGTTGCATAAGAGTGGCCTTGGGCCTGGAACGTTTTCTTGCATAGAGGTAAAGCGCGGTCACAGCCTGTACTAGGCATATCTCTTTGCTTTGTAATATCTTTCCCTGTTCCGGGGGAAATGTGTACTTCTTTGTTCTGCTTAACTATGTGGGTCAATAGCCCTTAAGCATATCCCCAGCTTTCTATGGTTCAGGCCCCATGGGGAATAGGGTGCTGAGATTCACTTGCAGCACAAGATGGGTACAGACAGGCCATCTCCCTGCATCAGCTAGGGGGTGAGACCCGCTGGCTACGGGGAGTTGGGGGAGGACAACACTCAGTATTGAAGCTAATCTTGCTGTGTCTCTCCTCTATGTGAATACGGTGCTTCCCATCCAGTGCCAGTGTGCCCGTCCTATCTTTCGTGTTGACCCTGACACCTGCAAACCATGAGGTGGGTTAACATCCTGGGACTTCTGCTCCTGTTGTTAGGCAACAGGTGCCACTTGCTCTACAATGACCATCATGAAACCCTAGCCACAAGAAAGAAATGCCTGGCAAGGAAGCATATAACTAAGAGACCTGACCCAGGTTGGATGTGTGACCCAGATTGGGGAGGGTCGGGGAGGTATCCACGAAGTGACCGAGCAAATTAGGGAAGGAGAAAAAAATGGGCAGACGCTACAGGCAAAGGAAATACCATGCAAATGCCCTGTGGCGGGAGTAAATATGGTACATTTGAAGAACTGAAAGAAGGTTAGTTGGCCTTCAGAGCTTAAGTTAAGAAGAAGCATGGGGGTGGGCCAGGTGTGGGGGTTCAAGCCTGTAATTCCAGCACTTTGGGAGGCTGAGAGTTTGAGACCAGCCTGGGCAACATATTGAGACCTCCGTCTCTACAAAAAGTTTTTTAAAACATTAGCTGGGTGTGGTGGTGCACACCTATGGTCCCAGTTACTTGGGAGGCTGAGGTAGGAGGATCACTTGAGCCCAGGAGTTTGAGGTTGTGAGCTGGGCTAACACCATGGCACTCTAGCCCAGGCAACAGAGTGAGATTCTGTCTCAAAAAAAGAAAAAAGAAAGAAAGAAAAAAGAAAGCGAAGTAGCATGGGGCTGACAGAGATTGGAAAGAAAGATAGGAACCTCACCTTGCAGGATCTTCTAGGTCATGTGGAGGATTTGATTCTGTATGCACTGAGAAATGGACAGTGTGAACGAGCATTTTAAGGAGGGTTTTGACACATTGAGATTTATGTTGAAGAGATGGAGCTGGTAGCACTGGGAAAAATGGGTGAGAAAGGCAGAAAATGGACACAGAGAAATGAGTGAGACTGTTGGCAACATCCAGGAAAGAGAATATGATAGTTTCGACCAACGATTCTCACCAGGGAAATTCCCCACCCCCAGCCCCCAGAGGACACTTGGCAATGTCTGGAGGCATTTTTGCTTGTCACAGTGTGTGGGGAAGGGGGGATGTTACTGGCATCTAGTGGGTAAAGACCAGGGATGCTACTAAACAAACATCCTACAAAATGTAGGGCAGCTCCCACAACAAAATTTATCTGACCTGAAATATCAATAGTGCCCAGATTGAACCCCAGCTCAGACCATGGAGGTGGTGGAGATACAAAGAAGTACATATTGGAGAGATAATTAAGAGGTTAAAATAGTCAGTAATTAGTGACTGACTGATTATGAGGAATGAGGGAAAGATTATCAAAGAAAACCCTCAAGTTCATGGTTTGACTCACCTGGATGAGTGGGGGTGCCGTCCACTGAGATGAGAAATGCTTGAGGAGTTGATGGTTTGGTGGGGGAAGATAAGGCGCTCAGCTTGAAACCACATAGATGTGGGATGCCTGTAAGACATTCATGAGAAGTCCAACACTCTAGGTCTAGTTCAACAGGAAAAGCCCAAGCAGGAGCCTTGCATTTGAGAGGGTTCTGTGAGAAGAATGGAAGCCATGGACATGGACAAGAATCCCTAGGAAGAGAATACAGAGTGAAAGGAATAAGAGAGCCTAGGACTGAGTCTTGAGAAACTCCTGGGAAAGGAGCCCAAACCCGCAAAAATCACCCAGAAAGGTGTGAGGATGTGCCACATATCAGAAGGTTCAAGAAAGACTGTTTCCCTGACATCTTCTCTAACAAGAGTACTGCCAATCTTTTTAAACTTTGTAAAACTTATAAGTTTTTCTAAAATACTGTTTAAAGATATCAAACTTTTAACTGGCAATTTTGGGCGAGTAATGAGATTAAACATCTTTGTCATTTCTTCTTTTGTAAATTGACATGTACATATCATTTGTCCATTTTTCTACTTTAGATACTTATATTGTTCTATATATTTGTAGGATTTCATTACATATCATGGTTTTTAACTCTTTGTAATCACATTCTTAGATATTTCCTTCCCCACAATTTATCTTTTTTGCAGTAGTTTTTCATTTTTATGAATTGAAATTTGTTAACTTTATCTTTCTGCTTTAATCTCATGCTAGAAGAGGCTGTGCCTTCCCAAGGATCATAAAAAGTGTTCTTTTATATTTTATTTGGACTTTAAATTCTTTTATATATTTAAGTTTGTAGTCCATCTATCATAAAATCTATTTTCATGTGTGATGAGTGATTGGGATTTTGTTTTTCCAAATGATGAACTACTAGTTTCAACACCAGTTATTGAATAATATGTTCTTTCAACTTTCTCTTTATCTTATACTAAATTGTATACCCTTTAGTCTGATATTGGACTATCTCTTTGGTTCTTTAGATCTCTTGATATATTTCTATATCTAAGCCAGGCTGTTTTAATTACTGTAGCTTTGTAGTATGCCTTGATTTCAGGTAGGGCAAATCTATATTATTTTATAATCAGGAAAAAAAACCATAAAGGTCTGTGTGCATATGTATGTGTGTTTGTGTGTTCTTATGTGTGGAGGTTTGATGGGGAGGTGCCTTTGAGTGAATGAAGTGCCTGCAAAGAAATTTGGACAGTGCCTGGAGCAGAGTTTCCAGGAAAAATTGGAAAAATAATAGGAGAGATAGAGACTACAGAACTCTCAGAAGAGGTTGATGCTTACACTTTTGAAGTCTGTAGGTGGAGGCAAGCAGAGAGGAAAACTGGCATGGACTGGATCTCTGTTATTTTTAGACACTGGCACCAACTGCATTTCAAGGCCCCCTAAGCCAGGGAACCTTTTCCCAGTCCCTGGGAAATCGCTAGGGATGCTAAGGTCAGCCATTCACCCCTGAGAGCTGATCTTACTGACCTCAGGTCTGGGTGCAGCGTCAGCAGCCATTTGTGGGTTATGGCCCCATGGGTGCACAAGGACCCTCAGCTCTCAGTCATGTGCGTTATCTTTCATTGGCCTACAGATTTCAGAGAGAACAAGTCTTGTAATTCAGCAAGCATTCACTGAACGTCTGACACTCCCAGTACAGACCCTGTAGCAATCCTCCAATAAGGGCCCATCTCCATCCAACTCTAGATGGGTGACCACAGTGCTCTTGCACATACGCATGCATATACTCACACCAGCTTGGGGCCAACCTCTCCAGGCTCAGAGGTCTCAAAGCAGGGGCAATTCTATCTTAAAGATCTCTTGTCTCATAGGGGCTTTGGCCCCACCTGCACAGTACAGGAAACTGGTGGATGTCTAGGAAAGAGCAGACAGGCCCAGGACATAGCCAGGTCCTCAGCTCTTTCTTCCAGACATTCAAGAACCACAAAGAGGGATTGTCCAATAGAACTCACTTAGGCCTCTTACTGGGATCATTCCAAGGGGCCCTCGGGTCACTCAGAAGGGTGAGGAGGCTGCCTGCTGCAGCATTAGAAACAGACTCCTGGGGTATTTGGATCACTGCAGTCCCCGTGCTGCATTTTTGTCATCTTTGGCCTCTTCCAGGCTTGTCTGAATTTTGGCCTAATGACACCCATATAAAACTGGGTAGGGGAGAGCATTGCTCAGTAACCAGCGAGAATGTTCCTGGGCACAGCCAAGGTGGTTCTGCTAAATATGAAAGGGAATGCCTCTGCGTTACTTTGTGCTCCAGGCCCAAGTGACTTAGGGACCAGCCTGCCTACTGGCCTCACCCTCCAGCATTATGGGTGTTTGACTCCACTGCACCCCCACGGAGAGTCAGGGCACAGGGGCCACCACCCACTGAGGTCATGCATGCCCATGGAGTGCCCAGTCCCTGCCTGGCCCTGACCCATTTTCCCTCCATCTAGCACTGGGGTGACAGTGAAGGAAACCAGAAGAGAGATCAAAAGGTTCTTGGCCTTGACGCAGATGGAAGGGGGAGGAAGGCGGTGGTGAACATTCCATTTCTCCCCTCACCCTCTCACCCATGTAGGCTCCTGCAGGATTCTGGGTCAAGGCCTCACTCCCTCCTACTTCGGGTTAAGGTGAGGGTGGAGGGAACTAGAAGGGAGGTGACGTGCTGTTTGGCTTGAACCTGGAGGGGGACGGTGGACCCTCGGGGCAGGCAGGGGTTGGTCTTTGGGCAGGAGGTGCTCGCCTTCTCTTGTGCCCTCCCACCCAGGGCTGGGCGTGAAGTTGGAGGGAACTAGAGGAGAAGGGTGCAGAGGTACTTGGCGGTGTCACCGAGGGGGCGGTCCCAAGCGGAGGCCGCCCCGCCCCGCGCCGCCCCGCGCCGCCTCCCAGGTCTCGGCTGACACCTCCTGCACGCTGGCCGCGGGCGGCCACTGCGGCAGCGCTGTTCCTCTCCTCCCAGTCGCCGCGCAGGTAAGGACAGGGGACCAGGCGCGCGAGCCTCCGGGGGACCTGGGGGCTGCCTGAGCCTGAGAACTCGGAGGGAAGGAAATGGAATCGGATTTCCCCAGAGGGCCGGAGGAAGGGACCGCAGCACGCCAGCCCCAAACCCTCTGGCGGCGGGGAGCTGGTCCCTGCCGCGCCGGCGAGGGTAGGCGCGCCTTCACCCGGTGCCCGCGCGGATCTGGAGATGCGCTGGGCGCTTAGGTGCCTGCGGCTGCGGGGAGACAAAGTCCAGAGTGGGGTCCCCCAAATCCGGGGGGCGCTGGATCCCAGGGGCCAGACATCCCTCTGCCGTTGTTTCCAGCCACGGCGAAAGATACCCCTGCCGGTCTTTAAAGGGCGACTCCGGCTCGTGGGCCGGGAACACACACAGAAACCTTCCTGGCTGGTGTGCTTTGAAGAAAAGCCCTGTCCCCGCCCTGCGACTGTTAATAATAGGAGGATTTGTTCTGCCCCGGGTATGTGTTCAGGTGCTACAATCTGCAGAAAAGGGTAGACTTTTCAAAAAAAAAATTTTTTTTTTTTCAGTTTAAACTTTCAGCAAACCCATATTTCTTCCTTTCCTGGCCTTGGGGAGATGACATGAGAATTTAAGCCCAGCTTTGATTCTTCCTCTGAAGTTCTGGATTTGGGTTCTCCTTTCCCTGGAGGAGGTTTTGATTTGGAGGATTTGGAGTGGGCTAGTGTTTTAACCAGTGCAAGATTTTTGAATTTCTGAAGTCAGGGGCCGTGGACATACTGACATTCTACATTCTCTCTCTTGCAGCTGGGAGAAAAGATGTTCACCGTGCTGACCCGCCAACCGTATGAGCAAGCAGGTTTGTAACTCTCAGCAAGGTGGTTTTCTTTGTCAAATCAGAGGAGAATTCCAGCTTCGGCCCACAGTTTTTCATCCGTGTCCCCCTACAAATGACTCTTTAACCTCATTGCGTTGAGACAAAGTTGCTCGCTGTGGCTTTGCCACCGGCATTCCTCAGATAAAAGTAATGCTTTGCATCAAAACCACACAAAACAAGGACTAACATGCATGTTTCGCTTAAATGGTTTTTCCGGTTTGTATAATCCATTAATTTGGCCTTTGTGATTTCCCTTACCTAGCTGTATGTACGATTTGTTTTAGAATACTGTATTGTTGGTTTTGTGATGAATTACACAGTACTTGGATTTTTTTTCCCTGTATTTCCATCCAAATGTTTTTGCTGGCACCGTGCCCACAACCCCTGCAACCCCCCCCAGCATGGGTCAGTGTTGTTATGGCTGATACTGTAGGCATCGGTGTGGAATTTTCTCACACACACACACACACACACACACACATCTGAGCTCGCCCCGCCTGCCTCTGGAGCACTTTTTGCAGTCGCTCATGTGGAAGCCCAGAAGGCTCTGGCCTCTCCACGCTCAGGTAGGCACCTTGCAATTACAGTGTTTGTCCAGCCCTAATGACAGCACAGCTCTAGGCTGTGTTTCCTAAATGAATGAAACCTGGTTTAGTCAATTTTGCTTTGTAATAAGCTTTTCTGCTGGGGCAAGGGTTTGCTTAAGGTAATCATAGCTTTTTACTCGAAAACTGCTGAAACACAGGGGACTTAGGAGGCCAGCCACGTGGCTGTGGTCAGGAAACTGCTTACATATCACAACCCCCTGCCCCGTGGATAGACATTCTTTAGTCATGGCCCTAAATTGGGTATTCTTGTCTTCTAAAAGGATATGATTTTAGAATAGTAAGAGCAATTTATGTGATTTTTTTTTTTTTTGGTAAAGAATTGTCCTGAAGGAGCTCGTTTACTATGATTTCCAAATTTTCCCCACAACACTTTGAAATGTTAACACAGATACTTTAACATCACACATACAGACTAACATGTTACATTCCTTTCAAAGGACAAGTTTAACTTGGCAGATTGAATCTCCACCATGTCTTGTTAGGGGAAAAAACCCTAAACCTCTATCACTGACACTGGCATATACATTCCTTGAAAGCTGATTAAAAAGTTTACCTTGGCAGGGCGAGGTGGCTCACGTCTGTAATCCTAGCACTCTGGGAGGCCGAGGCGGTGGATCGCTCAAGGTCAGAAGTTCGAAACCAGCCTGAGCGAGAGCCCGTCTCTACTAAAAATAGAAAGAAATTAATTGACCAACTAAAAAATATATATATATCAAAAAAAAATTAGCCAGGCATGGTGGCACAGGTCTGTAGTCCCAGCTACTCAGGAGGCTGAGGCAGGAGGATCGCTTGAGCCCAGGAGTTTGAGGTTGCTGTGAGCTAGGCTGACGCCATGGCACTCACTCTAGCCTGGGCAACGAAGTGAGACTCTGTCTCAAAAAAAAAAAAAAAAGTTTACCTCTGTGGATTAACTGGTTCCTGGCTGGTTTGTGTGCTTTTATCTGGAATCACAGAAAAGTGATCTAGGACCCGATCAGATGCTCTGAAGGTCCACTCCAAGGTAGTTGGTTCCCCCTCCAGTTGCTATTACAAATGATTCTGCAGTGAGCAACCTTGCATGTATGTCATTTTATACATGTCAGGTTAGTTGTGTGGGATAAACTCCCAGAAGTGGGATTGTGAGTCCAATGGTATGTTCATTTGCAAGTTTGATAAAGATTGACAAACTGCCCTCCATTGATGCTATACCAGTTTACACTCTTAATGACAAGGGAGGAAAATTAAGGTGTTAAGTGAGCACTTTGACATCAGGAAGTGTCTGTGACTGCATCCGCACTGCAGGGGAGTCAGATGGGGCAGAAGAGTTGGCTGTTCTGAGCCATCGAGACCCACTGCATGCCTGCCCTCCCACATAGTGAGTGTTGTGATTGCTTGGATATTGGGAGTGAATCTCACTCTATCATGGTAGCATGTATGTACCTTTTTTTCTTCTAGGAAAATGTCTTATAGACATAATGAAGGGATAAGGCATAGATTATGATGATCTAAGAATAAATGTTCTGGAATAGGGCAGATCCTTCTGCCCCATTGCTGTTCAATAGAACTTTCTATAATGATGGAAATGTTCTATAGCTGCAATGTCCAGTATGGGAGCCACTAACCTACATGTGGTTATTGAACACTTGAAATGTGGCTAGTGAGATTGAGGGGCTGAGTTTTTTATTTTATTTAATTTTAATTAATTTACATTTAAATTAAATTAATTTACATTTAATTTAATTTAAATTTACATTTAATTAATTTACATTTAAATCCCAATATGAGAAGCATACTGGGATTCTCTGAATCCAGTGATCTTTCTATTAGTGTTTATCACATTTTAGCCATTCAGGTTCCATTTATGTTTATGCCCTAATAGTTCTACCAAGACTATTATTTAGTAAATATTTTAATTGAATGTCTCTTTATCTTTTTTTTTAGAAAAATAGGTATAATTTATATTCAGGGCAATCTTAAGTTGTGTCCCTAAGTTGGGTGTTCTTGGTTTCCAAAGGTATATTTTTTAGGATAATGGGAGCAATTTGTAAGAACCATTTTTTTTAAGGAAAATTATGCCTAAGGAGCTGGTTTACTTTGATTTTCAAGTTTTCCCCAAAAAACTTTGAAAGGTTGATGAGTTTGTCAAATGTGCACATCAGTATACTCCACTGTCCTATAGAGCAGCGGTCCTCAACCTTTTGGGCACCAGGGACTGGTTTCATGGAAGACAATTTTTCCACAGCGAGGGGGTTGAGGGGGTGTCATGAGTTGGGGCCTAGTGGTGCAGAGCTCAGGCAGTGATGTGAGCTTTTTGGCCCACTTCCTAACCCATTTCCTACAGGCCACAGACTGGTACCTATAGAGTATTAGCTATAGAGTATTTCCATTACTCTTAGAAAGTGCCCACATGTTTCTTCCCAGTGAATTCCTGCCCCAAATCCCCAGGAAATCACTGTTCCATTTTCTGTTACCTACCTGTTTTAGAACTTCCCATAAATGGAATTATTTCAGTGTAATATAGTACTAATTTCTTTTTACTTAACTAAGATTACTTTTAAATGAAATATATCACTTGCTTTAATAAAAAACTGGGATTTTTTTTGACTCTCCAAATGCTATTGTAATTCATCTCAGGGATGACCAGCAATATGTATAAAACACTTTAGGAAATATGAGGAAACTAGATCATGCATACCCTCCCTGCAAACAGTTCTAGTCCACAATTTTGGAGGAAGAAGAAATGGATATTGGAACCCAATTGCTACTGTTCCTTAAGTGTAGGGTCTCACTAAAGCCAGAGAAAGTGGTTTTTGCACACGATTATGGGCCCAGTCCATGAACTGCACAAAGAAGACTGGTGCCTGGTGGCTACTTGTCCATCACGTGTCTTCCGGGTCTTCTCATTTTAGGCCTCAAGGCCCTCTGCCGCACTCCAGCCATCGTTGCCTTGGTGTTCTTGCTGGTGAGTGTCATGGTGCTCGTGAGCATCACGGTCATCCAGATCCATAAGCAAGAGGTCCTCCCTCCAGGACTGAAGGTAAGTGTGAAGCGGTTGGTGTCCAAAGGAAGAAATGGACTATGACATCAATTATTCTAAAATCGTGAGTTAGAGGAGAAAATAAAACCCTTTCCCCCTGCCTCTGGCTTGGAGCCAGGATAAGGAGGGGTAAGACCTATGGGGGAAGGTGTGGACACACTGGGTTTGCGATGTTTGAGGCTACGGATTGAGGGTGGTGACACCTTCTCCAGTGTGCTCTTGCTTTGACTTCTGATGGTGGAAACCAAAGCTAAAACTTGTGGCTAAGAATTGCAGATGGCGACCAAAGATTTACCAGTCGGTTCAGTTTCCATTTTTACCAGTTTATCCATTCCCCCAGGCCACCACGCAACTCTGATCAAGAGTAAAGACCAGGAGACCCAGGCCCCTCTTCTGGTCTAAGCTGGGTGAACAAAAACTCAAGGACTTGAGAAGGTCTCCTTGAGCTGTATTTGTGCCACCTTTCTTGGGTCTAGCACGTGTGCCATGATCCCGTCAACCTTCCCACTCAAAAATTACTCAGCTCCTTGTGTGTAGGCCCATAGGTCTCTCTCAGCTTTTGGTAAGCCCATCTCCGAATGGCCTCTAAGATGATTCCTGTTAGGCTGAGAATCATAACACACCACCCCAGCCTTAGCTCTGAGGATGCCCTTGGAGATGGGAGGTGAGACCATGAGGGGCTGACAAATGAAAGGTGAAGAGAGTCAGTGTGTCCTTCAATCATTTTGGGTAGGGGTCCAGCATATTTTTTTCTGTAAAGGGCCAAATGGTACATATTTTAGGCTTTGAGGAACACTTATAGTCTCTGTTGCATACTCTTCTTCATTTTTTGGCTCATTAAAAATGTACAAATCCTTCTTAGCTGGAGGCCATAGGGACCAAGTAATTCAGCTGTGTTATTTGAATCTCATTTAGCATTTACACTTGACCTCCCAAGTCCTTTCTGTATCTTCCTGCTCTTAGTGACTATTCAAAGGCTATATTGGAAATACATAGACATTTTTAAAAGAAATATAGCATAGTGCTAATTTCTTTTTATTTAACTAAGATTATTTTAAAATAAAATATATCACCTGCTCTGTGAATGGGTTTGGTGTAACATTCTGAGGCTACTTTCCTCAAGGATTAGAGGAAAATCTCATTTAGATGATGGCATTTGGTTCCTTGACAGAATATTTTACTTAAGAATCTCACCCTCATGAATAATGTGAATAAAAAGGTCGGGGGGGGGGGGGAACCCCTATGCAACTGTCCAATGATGAGAGGAAAATAAATTATCTGGTTGTCCAAAGACATCAGCTGAGGATAGAGAAGCTGTTTTCCCATGCTCCAGGCACTGCCTTTTTCTGTAAACTACTGTATGTAAAATTGGGACTGCAACTAAGAGTGGTATCTCTTTCCACTTTGCATAGTGCTTTTCAGTTTAGCGAGCACTCTTCCCTGATCTATCTCATTTAGCTCTTGTGCAAACCATAGAAGGTAGGCAAAGCAAGCACTGTGGCCACCACTTTGCCAGTGAATGGCAAGACCATATCTGACACCTGGCCTTTTCTGTTCCCAAGGCCAGGGTTCTTTTCACAGCTGCTCACTTCTCCATGATCCTGAGCTCTGAATGGAGACCCCAGAAGGAGAGATCGGCCTCTGATAGGAGAACATGTCCTGCTTTGTACAGGAGGGAAGGTGGGGAGGATGGATGCAGATGCAGGAATGTTTGTTGAATGCAGGAGGAGAGTTAAGGCTAGTACCACCCTTAGATCTCAGTAACTGGGGCCCCTGCCCTGGGCCCCACATTTCAGAAGGAACGGCTCTAGCTGCACTCCAGCTTCATCTCTCTCCATGACACAAAGGAATGTGCCTCCCCAGAGCCCATACTCCCCCTTCTGGAACATGCTGTGGTGCCTCGGACCTCAGAATCCAGGGTCTATGTGGACTTCCCAAGGGTGGACCTCACCACTGGTCTGAGGGGTGGCCAAGAAGCAGCTGTTTGCAGGGGGCATAGACAGAGCATGGATGTGGGATGTGAGTTGTCCACACACAGGTGCGTAGGGTCCTCTCTGGATTTGCCAGGGGTGGGAAGAGAACAGGTTTGGGGTGATGGGGTAGGATAAAAGCCTCTTTTTATAAAATTTTGTTTTGGATCTCATGAATGTTAGGGATGCGCTGGTTAAGGCAGTTAGCGGCTGAGAGCTTCTACCTAATTCTGGAGGTGAGAGGCAAGTCCTGTGTTCATGCTGGAGGATCTGGAGGAATTGGATGGAAAGACTGGAAGGGTAAAGTGAGTAAAGTAGAGATCCCAAGGCAGTATAGACGGCACCAGTGGGCACCACACATGCTTAATGCCACTGTCTTAGATTGGGCTCCCCTAATCAAAGATGTAGGTGCAAGCAAATCATCTGTGGATGATGCCAGGAAGTGCGGGCAGGGGAATGGGGAAGTGAGAGGAGGTTGGGCAGAGGACAGCAGGTAGCAGTGTGGGCAGCTGGAACTCAGTCCTGCCGGAGACCTTGGGAGCCAGTGCAGAATTCACCTTAGAGTCATCCCATATCAAGGGGCCTATAGAAACATGACTCACGGCTGTCCCACTCAAGAGCGTATGTGTGCTTCCATCATTCCTTGGGTTGAAAGTCTGCTTCCTGGGGGATGTTAACTCTCTAGGATTTCTGGCATGTTGTGTGCTTGGGTAGGCCCAGGCCACTATAGAAGCCTGCAGGCAGGTGGAGGGTAGATAGTTACATACCACAGTGGTAAGATCAGAGGGGATATAGGCAGGGACACATCAGTGACTGTTCCATGTAAATACTATTGTTATTATCCCTATTTTGCAGATGACAAGACAGAGAAACAGAAAGGACAAAGAGCTTCTCATGGTCATATAGATTGAGAATAGCAAAGCTGGCATAAAGGAAAGAAAATAGCAGAGAATAGTGGCCTTAAGCAAGGGGTTGGAGTGACCAGAAGACATACTCTCCACTGATTAGCAGATATTAATAGTTCGAGTGTGCTTTCAAGGAACTTTGTATCTAAACAAAGGAAGTGTGCAATACCGTATCAGTTCAAAGAGATTTTAAATCTCTTCAGAATCTAGCTATTAGACCGTAGTCACAGTTGCAGGGGACAGAAATTTGTATAACGTAGGAAGATTGACTCAGAAGGTCTATTCTGTTTAATTGGGTGGATTAAATGTAAGAAAACACAGATGTTCTGAGCCAGTTGAACCAGAAACAGAATGACAGCGTTGGAAGAGAGAGTCCACACATAGTTTTTCTTGGGGTATTGAGAGACTCTCTCCTTTTGTTTTGCAGTGTGTGCTGGGGGTGAAGTTGAATGAATGTGAGGGCTTTTGAATTGTTTGTCATGGTTATGTTTTTTGTACCAAAAACCCTGTCTGGCCTTTATGTGCAGCTGACAGTTGGTTCTGAGGGGCCAGCTCCACGTCGGCCTGTCTGGAGGGCCCTGGAATGTCACATGAGATCCTCAGGCAAGGCTATTTGGCTATTAAATCCAACCTTGGGCTGGTGCGGTGGCTCATGCCTGTAATCCTAGCACTCTGGGAGGCCGAGGTGGAGGATCGTCTGAACTCAGGAGTTCGACACCAGCCTGAGCAAGAGCGAGACCCCATCTCTACTAAAAATAGAAAGGAATTAGTTGGCTAACTAAAAATATATAGAAAAAAATTAGCCGGGCATGGTGGCACATGCCTGTAGTCCCAGCTACTCGGGAGGCTGAGGCAGGAGGATCGCTTGAGCCCAGGAGTTTGTGGTTGCTGTGAGCTAGGCTGACGCCACGGCACTCTATCCCAGGCAACACAGTGAGAGTCTATCTCAAAAAAAAAAAAAAATTCAATCTTGGCTTGCCTAAACTTGGTTTATGTCAGTTTAAGAGCAGAACTATTAAAACTCAGTCAAGGGGTGAAAATGTCTCCAGTGGCTTGTGTTACTGGTCTAACCTGCTCCACAAGCTTGAAGGGTAAACATGATGCCATCACTTTTACTTTTCACTCAGGCCCCCACCTGCTTTTTTCTCATTAAGTCCAATATCTTCCACTTGAGGCTTCGCCCTCCCCACCCCCAGTCATAAACATCCAAGAGCCTTGGAGCATCTCAGACCAATGACCAATATCCCATTGCCATTGCCTCTCGCAGACACATGATGTCACTGCTGAAGATGAGTCCTGCATAGTCTTTACATTTCAGGGACAGGCTTTCCCCCTGTGGCCTGCTCAGGCTACATTAGCTCCCCATGCTGGGTCCAAGATTACAGGTCGTTTTAGTCTGCACTCCCACATTCAGCCAGTCCTCTCCAAAGCACAACCACTGTGCCAGTCTGTGTTGAAGCCATTCTCTTCTAACCCTCATTGGGCCTTGCTCATCAGCCTGGATTTCTAGTGCCTTAGGGCCCACCTGGGTCTATCCCTTGGGGAGCAAGAGTTGGATAATTGGCTTCTTCTTTTTCAGAAAGCCCCAGCCCCCTCATACAAATTGGTCCTCCTCCCATCCAGCCAGTTCTGCACACCACTTAACTAATAGTGTGCTTTCAAGGAACTTTCTGTCTAAACAAAGGAAGTCTGCAATACTGTATCAGGCACCATGATACTGAGCAATCATCCCATTAGACTTGGTTTCCTTGGAGCTCAGTGAAGGAATGGTTGCTGTGAGTACAGGTTTTAGAATCAGTTAAGCCCATGCTTTATTCCCAGGTCTGTGATCTTGGGCATATACTTAGCTTTGTGAGCCTCAGTTTCCCCAAATGTCAAATGGGAATGATGACAACACCTACCTTTATGAAGCCAATAACACTTATTAAAGGGCCGGGTGCGGTGTGGTAATACTAGCACTCTGGAACGCCAAGGCAGGAGGATTGCTTGAGGTCAGGAGTTCAACACCAGCCTAAGCAAGAGCGAGACCCTATCTCTACTAAAAATTCAAAAAATTAGGGGCTGTGGTGGTGCATACCTGTAGCCCCAGGTACTCTGGAGGTTGAAGTAGGAGGATCGCTTTAGCCCAGGAGTTTGAGGTTGCTGTGAGCTAGGCTGACGCCACCGCACTCCACCCAAGGCAACAGAGTGAGACTCTGTCTTAAAAAACCTAACAAAACAAAGCAAAAACACTTATTAAAGCACTTTGTGCAATGCCCAGCATAAGCGCGCAATAATGTTTAATACTACTTACTAGTGGTCTTATTATTATAGAAATAGTGATAATAACAACAAACAAATCTAAGAAAGCTGACCTTATGACTTTGCTCTTGCTTTTGGCAGATCACACATTCCTTAAGTGTTGGACCAGGGAGTTTAGCACTGAAGGCTGTTTCTTTTCAGTTAACCCACTGAGTGGGTCTTCAGATCCACATTCAAGCCATGCCTTTTTTCTGACACTGCATTACACAGGGGACTACTAAATACTTTTCATCCAAACATCACCTCCTTAGCTGCACTGAAAATAATTCATTCCCATCCCCCCTTCCCCAATGAAACCACACTGAGTTCCACTGATTTAGGCAAATAAGCTCTGAACACTGGTTAAAGACCAATTTTTCCACTTTTGAGAACATCAGTGAATGATGCCGGGGCTAGATCAGTGTTAGTCAGAAATAGGTTGGGCCCCGTCAGCATACTGACAGGTGCTGGAGAGGCAGCCACTTCTCCAGGCTCAGGGAGCAAAGTCTGGCTGCTCCTAGACCCTGGCGAAAGCTGGATCCCAGTCAGAGTTTACAAGCGAGAATGGATACTCTTCCTTCTTGCTGATCTTGGCCTGGCAGCCCTGGGCTGTGTACACAGGGAACACACATGCATCCTTTGTGAAAGGTTGGAATAAAGATTTAGGGAAAGGCAGGCAATGTTGTCTTCTTCTCTCTCTCTTGTCGCACGGGTCAGCACCAGGTACGACAGGGCTGGTGGGAGTGGTGGTGCTCGGGTCGGCAGGAGGAAGGAGAGAAAGAAGACTGAGAATCTAGAGGCCCGGACTTCTTCAGTGCCTGGTTTCCTTCTTGCCTTTGGTTTCAACCTGCACTTTAATCTCACTGTGAGTCTCTGCCTGGGACAGATAGTGAACAGTGCCACCCTTGTTCGCACAGAGGGATGTCATGTCAGAATCCCCAACAACATTCATCAGACCGGAGGGCTGAGATTAAGAGGCCGTCCAAGTTCGAATGCCAGTGTACACAGGATATCCTATTTCAATATAAAGGAGACGCTTTGATGCAGAAGCTGGAGCAACTTTTTTTATTTGGTCCCATTTCAAATGAAACAAGCATTTATAATATAGGCAGCAGGACGTTGGAAATCTAAAAGTCTAGACTCAGGCAACTGGTTGAATAAATTATTCTATATCTCACAGGATTTTATGAATGTATGAAAATAATGATATTTCTACTGGCAGAGAAAAATGATATACTGTTAAGAAAAGAGCATTGCAGGCTGGGTGCAGTGGCTCATGCTGTAATCCTAGCTCTTTGGGAGGCCAAGGCAAGAAGATTACTTGAGACCAGGGGTTCAAGACCATCCTGAATGACATAGCACCATCTCTACAAAAAATAGAAAAAAAAATTAGCCAGGCATAGTGGCCCAGGCTTGTCATCCCAGCTATTCAGGAGGCTGAGGTAGGAGGATCACTTGAGCCCAGGAGTTTGAGGTTGCAGTGAGCTATGATGACGGCACTGCACTCCAGACTGGGCAACAGAGTGAAACCCTGTCTGGAAAAAAAGAAAAAGAAAAGAACATTGCAAAAAAAAAAAAGAAAAAAAACTATGTACAATATGAACCCATATTTATTTAAAAATATATATCTAAATGCATAAACACATATGTATAAAAAGATATATAACAAGAGGTTAAAACAAATAGTTGGATTTGAGGGGTGTTATTTGCTTTTCTTTTCTCTCTTTTTTTTGTTTTGTAATCTTATTTAATTTTTTTGGCAGGCTTTTCTATATTTGATAATAGACTGTATTTATTGAGCAGCCACTAAGCGTCAGGCATATGGTCACCTATTTGTTTCTGAAAGTAAGTTGTCTGAAGATGAGGGAACTCAGAGAGATTAGGCATCTCACCCAGCGTTGTAAAATCGAGACTCCACCTGAGTCACCCTACCTGCAGACCCAACTTCATCTTCTTCCATGGAAGCTGTGGGATGGTGGGGTGGGGGTGGCTGCTACCCTGAAGGTCTCTGGATGCCCTGGGATAACTCTAATAATTGGACACTGGGCTTAGATCAGCATCACTAATTCCAATCTCCACAGGCTGCTAAACCCTGGTCAGGTTTGATCCAGGGCCCGAGCTGGGCCAAACCTTTAGATGAAGCTCCCTGGTACCTGCCCCAAGCCAGGCAAGATGATCCAGGGCTCCCAGCCTGCTCTCCTGTGTGCGGCACTGCCCAGCAACACCTGCCTGTCTGTTTGTTCATATGCATATTTATTACTAAAATGGGAGCAATATGTTGATATTATTTTGTATTTCATTTTTTTCTCCTTTATTATGAATACGTTAATTCTGAGGGCTGATGCAGGTATTAACATGTCTCTAACATTGTGAGAACTTCCTACAGTTTCTTCCTGTAGTTTTCTTTTGGCTCTTTATTGCCAGGTTATAAACCTGGAAGTGTGGAGACGAGAAGGCATTCAGCTGACTGAGCATTCATTTCCCTCCTGAGACCCCTGTGGCTCCTGTCCTCACCTTAGAGGTCTGGATGAGGCCTTCACATGCAAGATCCATGGAGTACAATTCTCAACCTCGGCTGCGTATTAGAATCACCTGGGGAGCTTTAAAACCTGTCCATGCCTGGGTCCACTGTCAGAGAATCTCATTTAATAGGTCTGGGGTGCACCCTTGGCATTGGGAGTTTTTGAAGCTCCCCAGGTGATGCTAATGCACAGCCAAGACTGGAACCTGCCCTAGAACCTGCCCTGTCTCACTTCCTCCTCCTCCCTTGCAGTCCACGGAGGCAAAATTGGTTTGGAGAAAATAGTTATCTCTGGCCGGGCGCGGTGGCTCACGCCTGTAATTCTAGCACTCTGGGAGGCCGAGGCAGGTGGATTGCTCAAGGTCAGAAGTTCGAAACCAGCCTGAACAAGAGCGAGACCCTGTCTCTACTATAAATAGAAAGAAATTAATTGGCCAACTAATATATATATATATAAAAAAAATTAGCCGGGCATGGTGGCACATGCCTGTACTCCTAGCTACTTGGGAGGCTGAGGCAGGAGGATTGCTTGAGCCCAGGAGTTTGAGGTTGCTGTGAGCTAGGCTGACGCCACGGCGCTCACTCTAGACTGGGCATCAAAAAAGCGAGACTCTGTCTCAAAAAAAAAAAAAAAAAAAAAAAAAGTAAATAGTTATCTCTTCTTGGTCATCCCCAACCTAAGCAAAGCAGTGTGGATTAAGTACTCGGGACTCTCAGTGCCCACTGGGAAAGGAGTCTTCAGATGGGCCCAGCTTGCTTCTGATTCTTCCTTCCCCTTTTTATCCAGTATGGAATCGTGCTGGATGCCGGGTCTTCCAGAACCACAGTCTACGTGTATCAGTGGCCAGCAGAGAAGGAGAATAATACCGGAGTGGTCAGTCAAACCTTCAAATGTAGTGTGAAAGGTAAGAACCAAATGTCTGGGAGGCCCAAAGGGAAGCAAGGTGGAGTCCTAAGTCCTTTGGAGGCCTGGAGAGGTCCTGAGAAGTTGCTGGAGGCAGGGAATGAGATAGGATGCGGGGGTAAGGAAAACATGAGATCTTGTACTAGTGCTGCAACTCCTTGGAGTAACCTTGCTCCGGTCACTTCTCTTCTCTGGGCCTCACTTTGCTCATCTATGAACGTAGGGGCTGAGTGTCAAGAACTGTGAATGGTCTGAGATTTTACCTTGCCATATTTTTATGGGTGCTGGAAGACAGCAGACTCCTGGGTCAGAAACAAAGGACAGTTTGTTACAATAATAGCAGTAGTCAGAGTATCGGTATTTTCTTGAACTGGTTCTCTGATTCCCAATTTGCACAGGATTATATAAAGAGGGCCAGATGGGACATGCCCATGCAGTGGGTTCTGTTAAAGAAGAGGAAGCCTGAGATTAGGAAACCTGAAACATTTATAATGGGCAGTGAGCATGCCTGCCGTTCTCTCTGTAAGAAAATACTATCTTTGTCTTCCAAGGCTTCTTGCTATGCAAACATACTTAAAAAGATAGTCTGGAACAAAGGCATCAGCACTTCTGCTCATAAGACGTGCAGAAACACAAGAGACATGAGACACGTGGAAAATTGTCTTCCAACAGGGCTAAGGAGTGGCTGTGTATTTTGGGGGTGAATACAGAGGGGGATTTGATGGTATGTAAACAAATGGGCATAGCTCTGTTACAGTAAAGCTTCATTTATGGACACTGAAATTTTGAATTTCATATACCACTCACATCACAAAATATTATTCTTCTTTTAATTTTTCTCTACCATTCAAAAATATCAGGAGGCTGAGGCAGGAGGATTGCTAGAGCCCAGAAGTTCAAGGCTGCTATAAGCTATGTTCAGGCTATTGCACTCCAGCCTAAGTGACAGAGTGAGATCCTGTTTCAAAAAATAAAATAATTAATAAATGTAAAAACTCTCTTAGCTCACAGGCTGTACAGAAAAGGTGGTAAACATGTGCTGCCAACCCCTGAAATAGAATATTATCACGATCTTTAACGAGGCTCCAAACAACTGCTTGCCTCCCAACAGCATAGTCTGAATTTGATGTTAACTGTTTCCTTGTTCTTCTTTATAGTTTTGTCTTATGTATTTAGTTTTTCCTGTTTTTGAAAATAAAATCCAACATATTTATATAAATGGAATCAAACATACATTTTTCCATAATTTGCTTTGTTTACTAACATTGGACTTTTAAGATTCATCTATGTTGATATTAGTAGCAATAGTGTATTCATTTTTCTTTGTTGATGGACATTCGTATTTCCTTGGTTACTAATAAGACTGAATATCTTTCCATGCATTTATGGCCTTTTTTGCTTTCTGTGAAATGTCTGTTCATATCTTCTGATCATTTTTCTACTGAATTGCTTGATTTTTTTCTTACTGATTCATTGAAATTCCTCATAAATATTCTGAATATGAATACTTTGCTAATATTATATTAATGCTAATATCTTCTTATAGTTATTTATAGTTTGTCTTTTTAGTTTCTTTGTGATGTCTTTTGCTGAATAGAAGTTCTTAATTTTTATGTAGGTACAACTATCAATCTTCTCCTTTGTGGTTTTCTCTTTTGTATGTTTTATTTAAGGGACCCTTTCCTATCCTGAGGTCATAAAGATATTCTTCTATCAAAAGTATTATAATTTTGCCCCATATGATTAATCCTTCAGTCCACATAATCAAGCCCAGTTAGTGAGTATGTATACGTGTAGGCCTTTTTTAAAGCCACCCTCTTCCTCTTTAGGGCATTAGGATCTTTGAGGTGGCCTGGAGCCTCCCAACCAGCATGTCCTGCATGTGCTCAGGGTATCCTTTAGCCCACAGGACAGCAGGCTCAAGCCTCTGGACCTAGCCTCCAGGAGCCTCCTTCATTTCCTTCAGTGAGCTGCCCAAATATTATAAGTTCGTGGGATCCATGGGACTGAAAAAGTTGGGAGGCAAGGGTTAGCCTTGTCCATAGAGAGACCAAGAGTCTTCTTTGCATAACCAGGTGAGTTTGGATAACCAGATGAGGCAGCCAGGAGACCTCCCCAGGTATTGCAGGTTAGGTTCTCTAGAAGCAGATAGTGAGACAGAGTTTGGGATGCAGGTTAGTTATTAGAGACCCACTCCAGCAGGAAGGGCAGCAGAAGAAGGATTGGACAGAAAAAAAAGTCAAACTTCAATGCAGGCCTGACGAACCTTCAGCTTTCAGTTACTCTGTGCTGGGTTGAAATGGTGTGAAGTAGCTGGGCTGTAATACCTCTGTTGCCATCACTCATTGAGTGTTCACTACCCTGGGAAAAGCAAGATCTTGAGCAAGGAAGCTCTCTGCAACTGAGGCAAACCCTGAAGGAGCTTACAGCTGGGACAATGTTTTTATTTGAAGGGGCATCTGCATAGCACATCTTTGGGTTACCACAACTGGGGATGTTTTCTGAGTATTGCTTTCACTGTGATCCACAAGACACAGGCAGCAGTAGCCTTGCTCTGACCTCATCCAGTGATCCCAGGTCTGTTCAGCTAACGTCTGAGCCATTTCCTTACCACCAAGTATGAAAGAGGGCAACAGGATGCTTCTTTGGAAAAGAGAGAATAGTGGAGGATAGTGATTAAGACTTCACCTCGGCCGGGTCCGGTGGCTCACACCTATAATCCTAGCACTCTGAGAGACCCAGGTGGGCGGATCATTTGAGCTCAGGAGTTTGAGACCAGCCTGAGCAAGAATGAGACCCTGTCTCTACTAAAAAATAGAAAAAAATTAGCTGGACAACTAAAAAATATATATATATGTATATTTATAAATAAATAAATAAATAGACTTCACCTCATCCCTACTGTGTGAACTCAGGAAAGTTATTTAACCTCTCTGACGCTTAACCCTCTAAAATGAAAAAAAAAAAAAACAACAAAGAAAAATCCAACAGATAATAATAGTATTACCTATCCCTACAGGAGTGATTTAAAAATTAAATGACAAAATATATGTAAAGCAGGTAGCTACTACCTGGCCTACAGTAAGTGCTTAATAAGTATTAGCTGTTATTATTCATGGGACAATACAATCCAGATCTCCTTGTTGATCCTCTTGCCAACGGCTACTCTGTCCCATAGTTACAAGATCTCTGTCTTTAGACTTACAAGAGCAATTTAGCTAAGTCAGTCCTGATGGCTCTGGAGGGAGAGGTGGGACTTTCACGGGGAAGGGTCACAGGCAGTTCCTCAGGGAAGGGTTCCTGGGCCCACAGAGTCATGGAACCCACAGCACATCCATAAATGGACCTTCCCTTCTTTGATCACAGTAGCCTCAGGGATCCATATATACTCTGAATGAACAGAAGACCACTAACTAAAGCCTAAATTACAGAGTTGAAGTTCAGCAAGTGTCATCCCCTCCAAGACATGTGGCTTCTCCAAGGATAATTTGGATTTCTGGTTTCTCAGTTGCAAATTTCCCAGGCGCCCCCTGCCTTGGGCAGACAGACAGGGTGGTGAATGCTTGCTCTCCCAGCAGTGATTCCCAGAGGCTGAGGCCCTCAGAAATTTCTTTCTCTGGGGGTCCCTGATAGATCAATCCTCAGTTGCTGCTGTTTTCCATGAGTTCATTGCTGGTGCTCCCCATGCTGGTGTCTGCAGCTTTGGCTTCTAGCGGTAAAGCCTTCCTCTTGGGGGGCCTAGGTCCCTGCATGCCTCTCTTTTGCGGTGCTCATGCCTGCTGCTGCCTTTACCCCCAAGGGAGGTTCACAATGTCTTTCCTTTAAACTGGTGATTAAAAAACCTTTAAGCTCCACTGAAGCCTAAACTTAACTATTTCTTCCATTGAAATGCCTCAAAGAGTTGCTTCAGGGAACAGGTCACCATAGCATGGAAAAGCATCCTTTGCCAATAGTTGGCCAGAGCCCCCAACTGAGGCACATGTCTTTTGCTTCTGTCCCACCTTGGGTAAGTTTTGTGCCATCTGTTCAAACCTCTCTCCCCGTATTGAAATGATAATCTCAATGCTCCTTTCATGGCATTGTAAATCCCAGTATCCCAGGAGCTTGTGAGCCCCATCTCCTTTTTCCCTTAGCAGGCTTGAGGGCTCTTATGCAAATAGGCCTTCTGGTGACATACCCCAAGGTTTATCTTGCTTCTTGCCAGCTACTCTCCAGAGCCCAGCTGTAGCAGATTGCATTTTGTTTGCCCCAGATTGGGCTACACAATAATTACTATAGAGGTATGCATTGGCTGAAAAGTCTCATGGATTGATTGATTCATTCATTCATTTAATACATATGTATTAGGTGCCCACTGTTTGCCAAGAACTGTTCTTGGCACTGGGAGTTCAGGAATAAACAAAATTTACAAAATATCTGCTGTTTGATATGATGGAATTTATATTACAATTACAAACAGACAAAAAATAGACGGGTGTCTAAGATGTAAGGGAGATGTGCTGTGAAAAGAAATGAAGCAGGGTGGAGAATAGAGAGCTGTCATGCTATTTTAGACAGGAGTGTCAGTGAATGACAAAGAGGATGACAGTTGAGCAGAGACAAAAGTGAGATGAGAGGGTGAGCCAAGTATTAATAAATGTCTGGAGGAAGAACAGGCCGAGCAGAAGACATGGCGAGGGAAAGGCCAAGGGGGGACGCTGCTCAGCATGTTCTAGGAAAAGCCAAGGGGCCAGTGTGGCTGGAAGAAAAATGAGAAACGAGACTGAAGCTATAGCCAAGGGCAGGGCCTTGGGATGTAGCAAGGGATTTGACTTTGATTCAAATGAAGTTTCTTCAGAGTGTACTGGGAAGCTATTGGAAGATTCTGACCAGGGAACTAATGCCATGTGACTTGTAATTTTAACAGATCACTCTGTTGACATAGAACACATAGTCAGGGGCTGAGATTAGAAGGAGGGAAACCAGTTAAGAGCTATTAAAGCAGTACAAGTGAAAGACGTGATGGTCATTTTGGCCTTGACCAGTGTTTCTCAACATGGTGAGATTTTGCACCCCTGGGAACATCTGGCAATGCCTCAAGACCTTTTTGATTGTCATGACTGGGATGACCAGCGATGGTGCTGGCTTCAAATGGGTAAAGGCCAGGGATGCTGCTAAACATTGTACAATGCACAGCACAGCCCCCACATCAAAGAATTATCAGTAGTGCCAAGGTTGAGAAGCCCTGGTCTAGGAAGGCTCTGGGGCAGGGGGTGAGAAGTACTTAGATTTGAAAGGTATTTTCAAGGTAAACATGATTTTATGCAGAATTTGATAGGAAGCATGTAGGCTGATGATGCATGAGCATCAATGGCCTCGATCATCACTGGATCTGGCAAAGGAACTTAGAAGCAATGGTAGCCAGGGGAGAGGAGAGTCAGAAGTCAAATCCACGGTATTTGAAGGAAGAAGAAGTGAGCCATTAAGTGAAAGGCTGATGGGCAGGTTATAACCGAGGAAGTTAGACAGACTTGATATGCTCCCAGGATCGTGAAAAATCTAGTACACCTACATGCCCTTGCCAAACAAATCAAATCTGAATATAATCACATTTCTAAACATGACTCCCACTCAATAAAAAATACAGGAGATAGAGGAACATGTCAAATGACATCTCAAGGATACAATCAGTGAAATCCAGAATGAAGAGACAATCTCCATGACAAGTGATATGGTTTCTTTAATAAATAACTGGCAAGGAAGCAAAAGAGGGTGGGAAAACTGTTATAGATTAGAGAATCTTAAAAGACTTATCATCCACATGCAAAGTATGGACTTTGGTATGGGTTTCAAAGGAGCTATACAGAAAAGTTTTTTTGTTTTGTTTTGTTTTGGCTTTTTTAGATATGGGGTCTTGCTCCGTTGCCCAGGGTGAAGTGCAGTGATGCAATTGTAGCTCACTGCAGCCTTGAACTCTTCAAACTCCTGGGATCAAGTGATCTTCCCCCTTTAGCCTCCTGAGTAGCTGGGAGTATAGGCATAGGGCACCATGCCCAGCTATTTATTTTTATTTTTATTTCTTTAGAGACAAGGTCTTGCTATGTTGCTCAGGCTGTATTCTGGGAAATTTGAACATTGACTGTCTCTTTAAAGATATTAAGGACTTTTTTTTTTAAGAGTAATAATTTCTTAGGTATCATGGTTATATTTTTAACAGTTCTTATCACTTAGAAATATATACTAAAATATTTGCAGATGAATTGATAAAATGCCTGGGATTTTCTTTACAATAATCTAGCGAGGATGGAAAGAAAAGGAGAGTGTCGACGAAAATAAGATTAGCTATATATTGATTAACTGTTCAAGCTGAATGATCAGTGTATGCGGATTCATTTTACAAGTCTCACAGGAAAGAATTTAGAGTAACACGAACACTGACATGATGCCCAGCATAGTTTTGTTGCTTTTGTTGGATTTATTGACATTTTGGAAAGAAAATAAAGAAGACCCCGTTAGGTAATCTATCGCATAGGAATTTACCTGACTTACGTGTTAATACAGAGAACTTAATCTCACATTTTATGCTACCACGAGAGAGTTGTATGTCTTGTTATAAATAACTTTCTAATTATAAAACAATAATTTTTATTGTGTGAAAATCAGAAAATATAGATAAATAAAATGGAAGTAAAATCATCCACAATCCTCCCCTCCAGAGGAGAAAAATTTCTTTTTTTAAAGTATATTTTTACATTAAAAATTAGGCCGGCCATCATGGCTCATACCCATAATCCTAGCACTCTGGAAGGCTGAGGCGGGCAAATCTTTTGAGCTCAGGAGTTCGAGACCAGCCTGAGCAAGAGCAAGACCACGACCACGTCTCCACTAAAAAAACAGAAAGAAATTAGCTGGACAACTAAAAAAAAAAATATATATATATATATATATATATATATATATATATAAATTAGCCGGGCATGGTGGCACATGCCTGTAGTCTCAGCTACTCAGGAGGCTGAGACAGGAAGATTGCTTGAGCCCAGGAGTTGAGGTTGCTGTGAGCTAGGCTGATGCCACTGCACTCTTGTCCAGGCAACAGAGTGAGACTCTGTCTCAAAAAAAAAAAAAAAAGAAAAGAAAAATATATACATAAATACATAAATGCACACACACATGTGTTTATTTGATTGTTATTATTATTAGAGCTTCTTACCAGCTTCTTCAGTTTTGAACTCCTGAGATGAAGCTGCAACGCTCCTCAAGCCCCTGGCTTATTTTGCTGTCATCTGTCTGTTGTGGGAGGCCGCTGCCACAGGAGGGATGACAGCATCGGAGGCTCTGTCCTTGGCCAAGGTTGGGAAAGCCTGTCCTTGCTTCTCTAGCACTGCAGATGAAATCCACATGTCTGTGCGTCTTAATGGACACATCCAAGCAAAACTTGTAATCAGAGTCCTTAGCTTTTTTTTTTAATGGTTTGTGGTAGTTGAAAGATGAGTGGGAAAGGTTGAGAAAGGGCAGTGGAAGGAGACGGTGGCTCTAACAATTCCAAACAGACCAAGAAAGTTTCCAGAGGGATTACACTCTCTCCATCTTCCTTATCTGTCCTATATTTTTTCTCTGCTAAACTAGGACTTATTTAAACTCAGATCCCGGACTGGTAGAGTAAATTAAGTTACATTTGCACAACAGCATGCAATGCAACTATATAAGGGATGAGGAACATTTACATACTGCTATGGAATGGTCGCTAGGAAATACTGTTAAATGAAAAAAAGCAAAGTGGAGAAAGGTATATATAGTAAGTTACCATTTATTTAAAAGGTGGGGTGATAAAAAATATATGTCTATTTGCTTATATTAAATACACATTAGATAAACATTTAAAAAACTGCTTACAGGGGGCTGGGCCTGGTGGCTCATGCCTGTAATCCTAGCACCCTTGGAGGCTGAGGCTGGCAAATCGTTTGAGCTCAGGAGTTCGAGACCAGCCTGAGCAAGAGTGAGACCCCATGTCTACTAAAAAATAGAAAAAAATTAGCTGGAAAAGTAAAAATATATAGAAAAATTTAGCCGGGCATGGTGGTACATGTCTGTAGTCCCAGCTACTTGGGAGGCTGAGGCAGGAGAATCCCTTGAGCCCAGGGGTTTGAGGTTGCTGTGAGCTAGGCTGACACCACGGCACTCTAGCACAGGCAACAGAGTGAGACTCTGTCTCAAAAAAAAAACCAAAAAAAAAAAACTACTTATAGGAAGAGGAGACAAGGGTATGAACTTGATGTCTCTGATTATACCTAGTTTTGTAGATTTGATTTTAAAACTATGTAACTATTTTGATAACTATAAAACTAAATAATTTTTTAAAAGCAATTCCTAAAATTCAAAAGCAAAATGAAACAAATTATGTCAAGTCGTTAGCATATTACATAATGATAATCCATAAAAGAACAAAAAATAAAAAATTTTAAAGAGTTGTTGGCATAACCATATAGAAAGAATATTTTTAAATGATTAAATATGGTAATTTGACTGTATATCCCTAGTGGGATATACCCTAAGGACAAAAAAGAACTTTGTTAAAAAATTCTCAAACTATTTTAAATAATCACACAGTTGGTGGCAGTATTGTTATACTGACACTGTTGTGTGTAGATTGTGAAGGAAAGCAAATGAATTATGTTGGCTTTGCTGGGAATCATGATTTTTAGCATAGGAAAAAGAAGGTAAAGATGTAAGATCAAAGAGGTTAAGTGAAGTAATGCTATAGTCTTGAATTTGAAGTACTGATAAGAGTTTATAGTGTATATTCTCTTATTTATTTATTTTTTGATACAGAGTCTCACTTTGTTGGCTGGGCTAGAGTGCTGTGGCATCAGCCTAGCTCACAGCAACCTCAAACTCCTGGGCTCAAGTGATCCTACCGCCTCAGCCTCCCAAGTAGCTGGGACTACAGGCATGCGCCACCATGCCCGGCTAATTTTTTCTATGTATTTTTAGTTGTCCAGATAATTTCTTTCTATTTTTAGTAGAGACGAGGTCTCACTTTTGCTCAGGCTGTTCTCGAACTCCTGAGCTCAAATGATCCACCCGCCTCAGCCTCCCAGAGTGCATGGTGTATGTATTCTCTTAAATAAAGTTTTCCTAGGTCTGTCTTCTGAAAAGATTTGCAACAAACACTGTAGCTTCCAAGATTTGAACACCAAATACCACTTTTCAATAAAAGGAACCAGGGATCCTCAGAGAAATAGCCGATTTCATATCTGGGGCAGGAAATGTACAATGTCATCTGATACATTCAGTTACTCAGAAAGCAAAGAAGCCCCCAAAGCTTCTGGGGTCTTGTTGAAGAGGACCCCACTGGCCGGAGATGAGATCCTCAATAAAAATAACTGCAGTCAATCAATACAAATCAAATATCTTTAAAGTCATATGTTCCTAAAGATCCACAAAAACAAACAAAATCTTTCATTGATAAAATTAGGGGATGCTGAAGAGGTGAGCTATACTTTTAAAGCTGGTAAACAAAGTAAAATAATCAAGCATTTATCCTGTCTTCCCTGTATAAACCATACCATAGAGTAAACAAACAGTTAATTATGGGAAGGTTTTTCTCTTATGAAAGTATTTTAGGCAATAAATGAAAAACAAAAGATAAGATTAAAGTTTCATCATTTTGCAACCGCTATTGCAATCATGGATCTAAGCCATGCTAAGTGATGACTGCTAACAGCACATAAAGAGAGACAGTCAGACACTATGGGGCCTCCTACTGTAAGTCCACATTAATCCCTATAAAGTATGATTGTTGAAAAAATTCAAACCTGAGTTTGATCAAGCCTTGACATTCAATGAACAATGTATAGGAAATACAAGGGGCCAAGTAAGATGTTAATTGGACTGTGTGGTACAATCAGCAAGTTCTAGACTATGGAAACTCTGCAGGACAAAGTAATTGCCAGGATATTTTTAATAATTACAAGGAAAAAATAGAAAGGGAGGGCAGAACCAATAGATTAAAAGAGACATGAGCTTGCGATGTATGGAATTTGTTGGGATCCTGATTCATACAGAAGAGAGAGTGGGGAGAGAGAGAGAGAAAGAGGGAGGAAGGGAGGGAGGGGAGGGCTGAAAGACAGGATAAGAATGAATATGGAGTCAATATGAACCATAACTAGATAGTTGATGATACTAGGAAATTATTTTTTTAATTTTTAAAAATATAATGATGGAACTCTAGTTATACTTTTTTCAAAGAATTCTTACCTTCTGTGACACATACTAAAATACTGGAATGAAGTGGTACGATGTCTGCAATTTGCTTTGTGGAGTGAGCAGGAAAGACCATAGCTGAAGTTAAGAGTTGCTTGTTGTTGAAGCTGGGAGATGGGTGCATGAGGTTCAATATACAATTCTCTCTACTTTTATTTATATTTAAAATTTCCACAATGAACACATCCTTTTAAAGTAGGCTCTGTTTTACTTTTTTCACCTTTGTAATTCATTCCTTCCAGAGGTTGGGAATGGACTGATCAGTGTGACCACACACGACTTAGTACATCCACCTGTTTTCAATCCCCTCCCAAATCATTGGGTTAATAATTTCCAAAGCCAATTTGTTTTTTATTTAAAAGCTGTATTCCTATTGTTGGATCTTGGGAATGCTGACAAAGTGCTACCTGCTTGCTCTGCAGGCGCTGGGATCTCCAGCTATGGGAAAAACCCCCAGGACGCCCCCAAAGCCTTTGAGGAGTGCATGCACAGAGTCAAGGAGCAGGTTCCAGCCCACCTGCATGGATCCACTCGCATTCACCTGGGAGCCACAGCTGGGATGCGCTTGCTAAGGTAAAGGCGAAATGCCATAAAGGAGCCCAGTTGACCTATTGACCTATTGAGCCAAGAACGTGTAGAGCCTTGCCAAGAATGTAACTCTATTTTTGGGAATCAACCTGAGAGAAAGAAACCCATATTATGCCCTAAGCTTGGGCTTTAAAGGTTGGGAAACTTTGAGTCTTTATTTTAATACCCAGAAGGAAACAACTAAGGAAATAGTTCTAAAATCTCCCTTGGTGATTTTACTGAAAACACTGGGGAAAATGAGGTAATGTGAAATCTTCTCATGGGGGTTACTTCTGGTTCTTTAGAAAAGTAGTTGTTATTGACACTTGGGATTTTGACATCTGTGAACAACCAGCTAAGTTCCGTAGTAAGTGCAACCCACAGGTATGTACTTTCTGCCCATATATAAAATGTCACTGAATTCTGCTTTAAAGCAATGGAATGTCTGCGCCTCATGTCAATCAAAGCCTTTGGAGTTGCCTCAAAACAAAGATCTCATTTCATTCAATCAATTAGTTCCTTCTAAAAGCCAAGACTTTTAGCCCGGTTGCTTTGTTTTTGAATGTCTTTTCTCCATTATAATATTTCCTTGACCTTGAAATAAAAGAGAAATTATTCCAAAAAGAAATACCAAGCTGAAATCTGCCCAGGGTAGAGGCCACTGTAAGCATTGAAATAAGGCTTCATCACAAGCAGATGACACCCATTCTGTTTCAAAGGCACTCTATCTACGATTCCGATTATGTAAAGTTGTGTAAGTCTGGGCATGAAGAAAATATAAAGGAACAACAAACAAAGCCACTTTTATATGATCGTCAAAAGAAATCATGAAGCACTCCCCAGTGGATTGGGCCTTTTCCTTGGGATTCCCCTACGCTTGTTTCTGTCCTCATGTCCTGGATGCCCTGGTCAACCACATAGATTGTGGACATTAGTTAGATTTCTTTGCTCATTGCAATATATTTCAAAATTATTGAGTTTACCTATAATAGAAATGATCTATGAATTCATTCCTTCTGCCTTTTCTTCCTTATAAAAACAGTTCTTAAGAACCTGACACTTTCTTAGTTGTTTTTCCCCCAATCTCTCAGTGAGAAGTAATTAAAAGACTCTGCAGTTTATAGCCCATGACAAAAACCATGGAACAGAAAGGTTACCACCTGGGGAAAAAAATGGATGTCTCCTTTGACTAGATTAAGTATTAACTCCTTCTTGTAAAACTGTTTTCTGATGATGATCTATTCTTCTGAGGAACTAGCTGGGGTTTTTTTGGTTGTTTTTTTTTTTTGAGACAGTGTCTTGCTGTGTTGCCCCAGGTAGAGTACAGTGGTGTCATCGTAGCTCACTGCAACCTCACACTCCTGGGCGCAAGCAATTCTCCTGCCTCAGCTTCCCAAGTAGCTGGAACTATAGGCACACACCATGACACCCAGCTAATATTTCTATTTTTAGTAGAGATGGGTCTTGCTCTTGCTCAGGCTGGTCTCGAACTCCTAAGCTCAAGCAATCCTCCTGCTTTGGCCTCTCAAAGTGGTAGGGTTACAGGCATGAGCCACCACACCTGGCCTGATACTTTAATTACTAGAAAAGTAAAATTAAAAAAAAAAAAAAAGTTAATCAGAATCAGCTGTGATGGGAATTGATAAAACTGGGAAGACTCTAACTTATCTTCCAAGCAGGGATAATTTGCCACTGAACTGGCATCAATTCCACTTGTCTCCTTGCTCTTCTTCCCGAGCCAAGAGTGATCTAGTGCTCCAGGGCTTTCTTAATCCACTGATGAAAGGGTAAATAATCTCCCAAACGAGCTTTCTTTCCTAGGGTGGAATGGCAGCAGATAGACGCCTTAGCACTGTGTCATGGGGGATATAATAATGCTCTACTGACACTCCTCTGTGAGTCACCACGCCAATGGTTTTTCAGTCCACTGACTGCCATGGTGACCATCATATCCTGTCACAATGACACAGAAATAGCAGAAAACTCAACCCTCTTCCTTTCCCCCTTCCTCCTAAGCTCCCCTTCCTTCTGGCTGGATAAGGGAGGGCTCTCCTTTATATGGTACCCCCAAGAGATTACTTATGCCACTTCTATGCCTTCACCAATCTCCTTTCCTCTTCTGATCTGACACAGAGCAATGGCAATTAAGTAGGAGGCTCTTATGATTAGCTGATCACTGGAGAGTGGAACAGGAACAGGTAGGGGTGGGAAGAACACATTGTTCTTTTACAGAAAGCTATTTTCCTGCTTGGCAGTCTGACAGGTAACAAGTGCATCCCAGTTTTGCGGTTGCCCTGGAAGTCTTCAGCCTGCAAAAGGGGTTGCTATGTACTGCACACATCTGGAAAATCGTCCCTGCCAGCAGGGAGGTGGGGAGGTTTACATTTGCACCTGAGCGAGACTACGGATTTTGAGACTGTGTTGTCTGGGCACTCAGCCTTTTGTGTTCTGTGCCTTGCATAGGTTGCAAAATGAAACAGCAGCTAATGAAGTCCTTGCGAGCATCCAAAGCTACTTCAAGTCCCAGCCCTTTGATTTTAGGGGTGCTCAAATCATTTCTGGGCAAGAGGAAGGGGTATATGGATGGATTACAGCCAACTATTTAATGGGAAATTTCCTGGAGGTGTGTGGAAACAAATGCATGGTTTTTAACCTTACTATTTATCCCATCCCCTGTGAGTGGTAGACATCTGTCCTGTATCATTCCTATTATGTAATGTGTTAGGGAAACACCTATGAGACAATAGATAAGAAAAGATGCGAATAGCTGGAGAAAAAAACATGGGTCATAAACAGGACCACATGCATAGGGGAGAGGGAATATCATCACTTTACTAGCTTGTATGAAATTGGAAGGGTGGGCTCTAAATTTAACACTGGGCTATGGGTCTTTTGAAGGGCAGTTGGGGAAAGACCCTTCCAAGAGGCTCCATGGCCGTGGAATTTATGGAGCCCTCAGTGGGCTTCCCTGAGTCCCCAGAGACAGAGGGAAGTCTTCCCTCTGTGTCCTCAGGCCTCCCTACAGTTCAGTCTCTGCACACACACCCCCCCCCCTCCGCATTCGTTAGGTGCAAAGTCAACTCCAAGAGACAACCACCATATTACAGAGGGCACAAACGAGAGCACCCAGACCACATCCTGCCCAACACCTATTTTGTTCCCCCTAAGATGTATTTTAAAATTTTAAATTAATTACCCACAGTTAACACTTGGGAAATTTCACACAAAAACCCACATTTCTAGCTACTTCTGACCACTTTACCCAGAACTGTGGGACCAAAATTGGAGGGACTGGTCACAATGGGCTCACATTCCTGCATGCTAACAACCAGTGGGAGCAGAGTGTACCTCTGGGACTCACCAGTTTTGTCACAGTCCCTACCAGTCCGTATTCTAGACACCCAATCTTCCCTCATTTAGTACTCGTCTATGTTACCTGCCCAGCTCCCGTAGCATTCGAATTGGCCACCCCTGAAAGAAAAGGAGAGGATTGGCCCAGAATGCTTCCCCTTCACACTTCCTGGCAATAGGAGATGGGCCTTGGGTGGAGAACCCTGGGCAAATGGAGATGGTGCCTTTGGCCTTTTTTCTCACTTCCTTTCCCCGCTGTGCAGAAGAACCTTTGGCATATGTGGGTGCACCCACATGGCGTGGAAACCACAGGTGCCCTGGATTTAGGCGGTGCCTCCACTCAAATATCCTTCGTGGCAGAAGAGAAGGTGGATCTGAACACCAGCGACATCACACAGGTGTCCCTGTACGGCTACGCGTATGCGCTCTACACACACAGCTTCCAGTGCTACGGCCGGAACGAGGCCGAGAAGAGGTTTCTGGCAATGCTCCTACAGGTACCTGAGCTGAGGGGAGGCAGGTGTTTCTACAAGGGTCTGAGCCGAGGGGAGGGGTCCCTGGAGTCTGTCCTTTCTACTCCAATTGTCCAATTGGAAGGTGGATGGCAATAATAGCATTTTCCAATTTACTCCTGGGGGGTCCAAGTATATTTGCTCGCTCTTACGTGCTCTCTCTCTCTATATATATATTTTTTTGTTTGACCACTTCCAGCAAACTTGAGTAAGAAGTCAGGGACTTTCCAGAGCTCCACATGTTTTGTAAATAATTCAGGACCTGAGATCCCTTCCCTTTATGAGCACCAACTGTTTTAAACCAGTTGCTAAATAAGCCTGAGAATTTCGAGACTCCCTTGGGTGCAGACAAAATACTTTCAGTGGTCACAAGAGAAATGCCTGCTGAAAAGGGAGAGGGTAGAGCCATTCCCAGGCTCAGCCTCCTTTGAGATGGGTCTATATTAGGCAAGCCACATGCCCTTTAGATAGTGGAACTTTACAGCAACCGAATTCCATCATGTTGGTCAGTAATTCATATGGTAAGTGCTCTGGAGCCCAGAAGGCTGCTTCCAGCACCAGCTGGAGGGCTGTTGCTAATGTAAACTTGACATTACGCAGTGTGCATCAGGAGGGACTAGCTGCTCTGGTGTTTAGGGTACATCTGTCTCCGCCATGGCTGGGCTGCTGAGATGGACAGAAGGGGCCTTGACTAGAGGAATATGAGGACCAACCAGAAGGCACAGATCCTGGCTTCTGATGGGACCGGGGCTGGGGGACAAGGGATGGGTCAAGGTGTGAACAGACTGGACACGGCATCAGTATGTTCACTCCCATTCCTCCAATCTACCTTGGTAACTGAGGACAGGGGCAGTGTTTCCCAGACACTAGCCTGCAGAAGAATGGAGCTGGCTCACGGAAGTGTGGTCCACAGCAGAACTCACGTCTTCAGACCCCTGCATTTACTCAGTGTTCATGCAGGGTGGGTTGTGGGAACTCACCCTCCCTTTCTGGCCACTCCCCAAAACTTCTCTCCGAGTCTCCCAGGAAAGGCAGGCACCTCGTCATACATGCACATGACATTGATTGTCAGGAGAGTCCAAGCACTGCCTAGGAAGGACAGACATGAGAACCCTGCAGACAGCCCTCGCTACTCTGGCATGACTCCTGCCAACTCTCACTCCTTGCCCCACTCAGCAAAATCCAACCCACAGGCAACCCCGTCAACCCTCCCCAGTGGGGGTCTCAGTAATCACCACTTATCCTCACTTGCTCATTGAAGTAGTTCAGCCAACATGCTCCCTTCTAGGAAAGAAACCCTGGAGAGTCCTCTTTTCTCCAACTCCTTTATTTCCACAATACTTAATGTCCCTTCTTCCAGCTCTGGCCCTGGCAGGGGTGGAAGGTGGAGGCTCAGGTGAAATCATTCTTTTCCCAGGGTGAGTGAGGGCCAGATAAGCTAACCTCTTAAATTTGGCTGGCCCTGAGCAATGTGTGTGTGTCTGCCTGTCTGTCTGTCTATATGTGTACTCCTACAACAGTTACTAAAGAGTGATGTCTATGTATCCAGTGGTCCTTAGTAGAGACGTAAATACTCCATGTTTCTGAGGTCTCATGTAGGTTTGAGAATTCAGGACTCAGAAGAGTGAGCCCCCAGGCTGTCACAGTCATGGGGACTGTGAGGTCTCCAGTTTGCCTGGTAACGTCTAGATGCCTAATAGGGTGGCTCTCCCCTTGGAGACTTCTGACTCATCTAAGGAGAGTGATCCAGCTGTGATAGGGCTTACCTATAAAGGCATGCCCAGACCTGCCTGACCAATGCTTTCATGGGTCAAATATGTGTTTCCAAACCCTGACTCAGGAAGGTTCACGCAAATTATTGCATCATGAACACTGGCTGAGTAAACTCCACTAGTCTGGGTCGCATTTCCTGTAATATAAGGAACTACATAGTGTGGTGAGGATGATACCTAGAGATATGATCTGCAGATTATTTTCTTATTAATGAGTTTCCAGTCGCCTTATGGCTCAAGTCTCACTCTGACAGCATGTTAGACATTAGGGGCATGCATTCACTTTCTTTCTTTCCCTTTCATTCATTCATTCATTCATTTATTTATTTATTGAGACAGAATCTCACTCTGTTGCCCAGGCTAGAGTGCTATGGTGTCAGCATAGCTCACAGCAACCTCAAACTCCTGGGCTCAAGCAATCCTGCTGCCTCAGCCTCCCAAGTAGCTGGGACTACAGGAATGCACCACCATGCCTGGCTAATTTTTTCTCTATATATTTTTAGTTGTCCGGCTAATTTCTTTCTATTATTTTTAGTAGAGATGGGGTCTTGCTCTTGCTCAGGCTGGTCTCGAACTCCTGACCTTGAGCGATTGCGCCTTGGCCTCCCAGAGTGCTAGGATTACAGGCGTTAGCCACCACGCCCAGCCTCAGGCATTTATTTTGAACTTCAAAATAATTTTAAATAGTAGCCCCCAAAAAGTTTTTCTGTTGAGATTGTGATTATAATTGCATGAATGTATACATTAATTTGGTAAAATTCGGCTTATTGATATTAAGAATTTCTATCCAGAACTATAAAATATCTTTCCATTTATTTAGTTCTTACCCTGTATCCTTCAATAAAATTTGCAGATAACATCATTGGTCCTGTACTGTTGTTTCATTTGTTTTTATATTTATGTTAGCACTTCTTTTTTTATTAATTTCTAAAAAATACATATACAAAGTATACAGCATTGTTCCTGACTTCATTCATGGGGCAAAGGAATTGCTACTACTTGTTTTTCTTGAACCATTGTTGTTAAATGTAGTTTCTTTTTGTATGTTTTTAATACTTCCTATCACTAGTGAGAATAGTTTCTATCACTTTTTTCTAATTTTAGCTGATTTTACTCTTAGATCAGATTGTGCTGTAGTTTTCTAGTGCACCTTTAGTCTCGGATTTACTTTTTCATAACAGTGCCCTCCCTGCAAACACTAAGATAGGTGAAGATTGTTGAATGTTGAGTACCTGAACTTGGCACACTGGCAAACTATATTTAAAGAAAGCCTTAGGCCGGGGGTGGTGGCTCACACCTGTAATCCTAGCACTCTGGGAGGCCAAGGCGGGAGGATCACTCAAGGTCAGGAGTTCGAAACCAGCCTGAGCAAGAGCGAGACCCCGTCTCTACTATAAATAGAAAGAAATTAATTGGCCAACTAATACATATAGAAAAAATTAGCCGGGCATGGTGGTGCATGCCTGTAGTCCCAGCTACTCAGGAAACTGAGACAGAAGGATTGCTTGAGTCCAGGAGTTTGAGGTTGCTTTGAGCTAGGCTGACCCCACGGCACTCATTCTAGCCAGGGCAACAAAGCGAGACTCTATCTCAAAAGAAAAAAAAAAAGCCTTAACAAATAATTCAAACACAAAAGAGAAAAAAGAGAACTGATATTTACAGAGCTTCATCTATGTGGCAAACCAGAAATAATTTATACTATTCTTGATCATTGAAAAAGTATAAGTCAGATTTGGGGGTAGATACTAAATAAGCAGTTGATTGATTTGATTTTTTTTTCTTCTAACCAATATTTCAGCCATTGGGTAACCCAGATATGATATGCTACAAATTAGATATAATAATTTTTTTAAATCATAGACTGTTTTTTTCACACCATGGAGGCAGAAAGGGGACTGTTCACCTCCTCCCCAGTTATATGAAGATCTTTCTGGAAGACACTCATGTGAGTTGTATTGGATGAGTGTTGGATTTTTTTATAGGATTCTGTGCAGAATCCTGTCACTGACCATTGTCAAATAATTTCATTATTTTGATGTATATCTCGATTTCCTCATCAGTAAAATGAAAGAGTTAGGCTAAATGTCTGAGTCAAAATTTTACTGTAGGGGAAACTGTATGCCTTAATGGCTTTGAAATTGAACAGAGTTCAAATCCAATTCCTTAGAAAAGAGAGTTCATAAATAGAACCAAATACATTTAGGACTTTAGCATAAGATAAAGAGAGTATTTTGCGCCAGTAGATTAAAGATTGAATAGTCATCTGGAAAAAGTAAAGCCATGTCCCTACCTCAGTCTTTATATCAAACAAATTGTAAATGGGTCAAACATTTATATGCAACAAGGATATTTATTTGTTTGCAATGGCAAAATGATTGGAAACTACCTCAATGCTCATTTAGAGGGTGTTCCTTAAGTAAATTATGGTTTATTTGTACAGTAGGATATTATGCAACCACTAAAAAGAAGAAGCCACTCTACATGTACAATGAATGGAAAGATTGCAAAGATATATTTTTACATGAGAAAAGCAAGGAACAGAACAGGATATATTAAGTGCTACCATTTATGGTTCTAAAAAAAAAAAGAGATGAGAGAAGAAAATATATTTGCATGTACATATAAGATCTCTGGAAGGACACATAAAAACTGACAATAATGATTGTTTCCAGAGAGGGGTCTTGTGTGTGGAAGTGGGTAAGAAGGAGACTTCATTTTCATACATTTATTTGTACCTTGTGGGTTATTTTACCAAATTGGATAGACAATATTCTGTTTAAAATGATGCAATAATCTAAAGATACCTGTTTTCTCACCAAAATGGAGTTTATAAGACCTGCTTCATAGGGCTATCAGAGGGCTGGATCAGATAATGTGAGAGAGAGCCTAGTACTGTGCCTGGTATAAGGTAACCATCTCTCACACACATACCCCTTTCCTGCCCTTACTTGAGTTATCCAGACAACCTAGGATCAGGTACACGCTGCTGCAGAGTGGTATTTTCTCAGTTTCTCTCTTAGCATTGGAAGGTCGTCATAGTGAGAATTTGTAAAAGGGGAATACCTGGTCCTCCACAAAAGAGTGGTTTCTAACACCTCACTCTTCTACCTACAGAACTCTACCACCAAAAGCCCTCTCACCAACCCCTGTTACCCTCGGAATTATAGCACCAACTTCACCATGGGCCACCTATTTGACAGCCTGTGCACAGTGAACCAGAGGCCAGCAAGTTACAACCTTGACCAGATCATCATTTTTGAAGGAACTGGGGAGCCATCACTCTGTAGGGAAAAGGTGGCTTCCATATTTGACTTTAAAACTTGCCACGATCAAGAAACCTGTTCCTCTGATGGGATTTATCAACCAAAGGTTAAAGGGAAATTTGTGGTAAGAGCAAAACCCATTGGAAGATTCTTTTCTCCCCCTACCCCCATCAAATATTTATTTCTCACCTTTCTGTTTCTCTTCTGCTGACCCGTTACCCACTTTCTTATTCGTCACCCCAAAACCTCCATAGTATACCCCATTCTGAGAACTGATTTCCTTCTGTACTATTTATTTACAGGCTTTTGCAGGATTCTACTACACAGCCAGTGCTTTAAATCTTTCAGGTAGCTTTTCCCTTGATACCTTCAACTCAAGCACCTGGAGTTTCTGCTCACAGGATTGGAGTCAGGTCAGTATTTAAAGAGAAATGATCAGTGTCAGTACAAAAAAGTATAGCGGAATCTACTCCGTGTGTGTGCATGTGTGTGTATACTCTGAACTTGGCCTTCGTGCTCCTTCTAACACATCCATGAAGTGGGGTCATAAGGACATCTATGTCACGCATGCAGTGTGCATCAGTGTTATAAGCACATACACAATGCTTAGAACAGTGTTTGGCACACAACAAGCACTCAGTGAATTTAGAGGTGATTATTTTGTGATATTGTATAGGGATATTTTAATTATTATATTACATAATTGTATTGTTTGGCCATTTTATTATGAAATTCTGAGTGGTAAGATTCTTTAAAATATGACCGCTAATCTAAGGTGTTCATTTAAAAATACAGCTGCCTTCCCTGCCTCTCAGATGTTTTAAATCTTCTTTTCAGCTTCCTCTCCTGCTCCCCAAATTTGATGAGATGTACGCCCGCTCCTACTGTTTCTCCGCCAACTATATCTACCACCTGTTTGTGAATGTATACAAATTCACAGAGGATACCTGGCCCCAGATACATTTTAAAAAAGAAGTAAGTCAAAGTACAAATCTTTTTCTCCTTTTCCTCCCAAAAGAGAGGTTTGTACATATGTATGCATGTGCTAGAAAGGTAGAAAGTAAAAAGGTATTGGTGATTTAAACTTGATTGGTAGGGCCGGGTGCGGTGGCTCATGTCTGTAATCCTAGCACTCTGGGAGGCCAAGGCGCAAGGATCGCTCGAGGTCAGGAGTTTGAGACTAGCCTGAGCAAGAGTGAGACCCCGTCTCTACTAAAAATAGAAAGAAATTAATTGGCCAACTAAAAATGTATAGAAAAAGTTAGCCGGGCATGGTGGCACATGCCTGTAGTCTCAGCTACTCGGGAGGCTGAGGCAGGAAGATTGCTTTGAAGTCAGGAGTTTGAGGTTGCTGTGAGCTAGGCTGACGCCACGGCACTCTAGCCCAGGCAACAGAGTGAGACTCTGTCTCAAAAAAAAAAAAAAAAAAAACTTGATGGGCAGAAGCTGATCACATTGAGTCCTTCCCGGGAAAAGTACCTCTGGGGAATTTAGAGAGGTTGCTCACAGGAGACCATTCCAGGTGAGAAAAGGACTGGAAGCCCAGGGCCAGTGAACAGGGAGGTCCTCAAGGGCAGGGACTTGTCTTACTAACTTCATATTCCCAACATTCAGCACAAGAGCCAGAACTTAGTAGGTGCTTGGTAAATGTCTGTTGAGTTCATAAATAAATATGTTAAGGGTCTGAGACTTTTCATGCTGAATAAAAGCTTGAAATATTAATATAACTTAACTTTGTCAAGAGGATATTACCTAATTATTCTCCATTTTGCAGAGATGTCAGAGTAAGATGCAGGCTTTAGAGCATAACAGATTTACATTAGTGTTAAACAAAAATTTTCTCTTTGAATGAGCCTGAGATCACTGTATTTACTGACAAAGACTTGGGAAATGGGGAGGATCTTATTAGCTCAGCGTTTTATAAATCTATAAAATGTACAGATGTGTTATATCACTTATAAATGATTATCAAGTAACCAGAATGGTCAGAAGTTGGAATCACAGCTGTCACCAGGTGACACTGAAGGGACCTCCAGACCTTGTTTTCAGGCAGGACTCAGTCTTGCAAATATGTTCAGCCACTGCTACATTCCCCAGATTCTGGGAAGATTTTCTCATTTCAGGAATAGCAGATGTGAAGCCTGAAGGATGTCTGGAGTCAGCCTGTTCAATACTTGCTTTGGCAATAATTAGATTAAACCAATCAATATCCTGCCTTAGGTCTCCGACTGTCTATTTTTACTAAATAAAATTGAGTCATCTATAAAAAATAAGGATGTCTGGAGACATAAGAACTATTGGTGGCATGTAGTCTCTAAGCTTAGCTTCTAATGAATCTAATTACCAGTAAAATGCAGCATAAGAAGGGAGAATGACTTCCCATTGAATACTGATTTGGATTGATAGAACCTCCTAGGTTTAAAGTTTCTTTCCTTTAATCATAAAGAATTTTATACCCAGTCAAATTAGTAATTAAATGTAAGGGTGTAAAAAGACTTCAGAAGATTTGCCACATAAAACTTATATTGAAAATATTTTTAGAGGAAGCAGTCAAATAAGAAGACTATTAAATCCAGAAGACATTGCTTCCTGATTCTTGGTGAAGTAAAAAAAAAAAAAAAAAAAAATCCAGAAGACAATTAAATCCAGGAGATATTGCAAAAAAATGGAAAGTAAGAATAAATGATGTTGTGGCTTAAAGCTTATATTAAAAAAGAAAACTAACACTAAATAAAAGAGAAAAATCCATCCATATAGCCCAAGTATAGAAAATACCCAACATGACAGCTATATGGTAGGGGGGTCATAAGATACAGGGACATAAGCGCAAACTAAAAATGTCAACGTGGACATACAGCTATCATTTTTAAGGCAAGAAAAGGAAAAAATATATTGAAAAATAGCACTAATTAAAAATTTAGGCCTGGCGTGGTGGCTTATGCCTGTAATCCTAGCATTCTGGGAGGCCAAGGTGGGAGGATCACTCAGGATCAGAAGTTCAAAACCAGCCTGAGCAAGAGCGAGACTCCGTCTCTACTAAAAATAGAAAGAAATTAGTTGGCCAACTAAAAATATATAGAAAAAAATTAGCCAGGCATGGTGGCGCATGCCTGTAGTCCCAGCTACTCGGGAGGCTGAGGCAATAGGATTGCTTAAGCCCAGGAGTTTGAGGTTGCTGTGAGCTAGACTGATGCTATGGCACTGTAGCCTGGGCAACAGAGTGAAACTCTATCTCAAAAAAAAAAAAAAAAATTTAAAAGTAACATGTTAGAAAGAAGTTCAAATATACCAATAATTGCAATAATCATAAATGGACTAGACCTACCAGTTAAAAGACAGACATTGCTGGATTGGATTTTTAAAAACCAAGTAGCTTCTACTCATAAGAGAAACACTTGTACTTCAAGCATAAGGACGTGGAAGATAGAAAGTTTAAAAATATATTTTAAATTATCAGTCAACCACCACCCAAAAGAAAGATGATGTAATTATTTGATATCTGACAAAATAGCCTTTAAGACAAAGAACCTCATTTGAGATAGACGTGGTTACAACATAATGATAAAAAGTTCGACTCACTACAAAGATTGCAAATTCAGAATGCCTAATAAACCAGCCTAAAAACACGTAAAGCAAAAATGGGTGGAACTAACAAGAAATCGACCAAGTCTGGTTCCCATTTGGACTGATTCCCTGTTCTGAGAAACTGGTCCTAGGGTTAGTAAACCACTCATTACCCTCTTTCTCTGGCCACAAACACTGGACAACAGGGATACTTTCATTGTCATTAACTGTGCCTTCCTCGTGCCTGGCTGTGACAAGCTTGTGAGGATTCATTCTTTTGACTGTCTTCTCTCCGTTGCTGGAGGCGAGGCCCCCAAGCCTTTGTGGCCACAGGGTGTGCTGTCTGAACTTGGACCAGTCCTTTCACCTCCCTGGGCCACAGTTTCCTGTAGGAGCTTTGTGAGGTTGATAGTGGTGTGTTGAGTATGTAATTGCAGCCTTGAGGCTTGCTCGGAGAACTGAGCCGTCTTCTCCTCTACTCCACAGGTGGGGAACAGCAGCATAGCCTGGTCTCTTGGATACATGCTCAACCTGACCAACCAGATCCCAGCTGAAAGCCCCCTGATCCGCCTGCCCATACAGCCGCCTGTCTTTGTAGGCATCCTCGCCCTCTTCACCGCAGCAGCCTTGCTGTGTCTGTTTTTTCTTGCATACCTGTGTTTGGTGTCCAGGAAAAAGAGGCACTCTGAGCATGCCTTCGACCATGGAGTAGATTCTGATTGAGCCTTCAAAGCAGCTCCTGGAGCCCAAGGGCTGCTTAGAACCAGCCTGAGTGGCACCAGGCAATGCAAGTAAAGTGGCTGCCTTTAGGAAATACAGCTAAAATCAAACACCTAGAACATGTGCCTCTTGGATAATGATTTCTGTCAAAGCACCTGTTGGGGAATCCCCCAACTGCTCTGTGCACATTGCTCTTCCAGAGACCCCCGACCCTTGCTGATCTATTGGGGAACAGAGAAGAGACAGGCCATCAAGGTCAGGCCCTTTATTCCAAGTCCCCCAGAGAAAGAGTAAGTTGAGAATATACAGTTTAATGTTGAATAATTGACGTCAGAGCTGGTTTCCATCTTCCTCCCTCAGTATCGCTCCCAGCAAGACACCCAGTAAGCATTTGGTCCAGGCAAAAAATATCGGATTTCATGGCTCTCTCCTGTTGGGCCTTAATTAAGACTTTCTTCTAGCAAGCCCATAAGCACTGAGTGCCCTCAGACTGGTAGAAGATGGTAGCTGGGGGAAAAGGATCCTTTCCCCAAGAACAGTGGCCAGGCTTCTGTCATGCAGGTAGGACCTGAAGCACACAGACACACAGAAGGTCTCCAAGAAAACTGTAGGCCATTCTAAAAGTAGAATCCCCACTCAGGGCTCTGGTCACTAGATTGCAGCCTGTGTGTGTGTCGTCATCCTCACCTCACCTCACCATCATATCTGTGTGCCCCCCTACAAAGCGCATTTACACCTAGTGGGGTTATTGGATTCCAGATCTGATTGCCTTTGCTAGACTTTTGCTTAGCAAAGGGCTGCCTTTCGTTGTTCTCATGGTGTATATATTTTTCCCACCATTCCCACAGGTAAACTTGGTACTGTCATAAGACATCCTATTCTATGATTTGCTCACCAATTACTTTCCTAGAGCATAGACCTCTCTGCATAGCAGCCATAGTTCTTGACTTTGGGGATAGAAAAGGAAGCTGCAGGATTATCTTCAAAGTGGGACGAGAAAGAACTCCAGCAAATCCAGTGGCTACAAACTAAAAATCAACATGATTTCAGACAGCTGTTGTTTGCTGAATATGGAATAAAGAACTCATATTTTATTTTGACTTGCAGTGTGTGTGTTTGTTAACTTGCACATGGTACTCTTTCTCCTAAGATCCCAACATGGCATTTATCAGAGGAATTCTTTTTAATTAACAGAATTTTCTTTAAAACTTTTTCAGCAAATAAAGAAAACTATCCATTAATATCATCTTTATTCCAGAGAGTTAAAACTGCCTTCGCTTTGATAAACCTATGGGTACTTAAGATAATTGACTCAAACATTTCTGTACCTTATTTGACAACCTGCCACTCAGATCTCGTTCCTCACCTGAAATGGCTGCTCCCATCCCAAATTGCACCTTTGCTCACTCCGTCCTCCCTTTCCAGACTGTGGGTCATCCTTCCACCCACCCAAATAATGCATATTTCTCAACGTCCATTTCTAGCTCTATGTCTTCCACAAAGCTTTCCTTGCACATACACACTAGGATCTAGCACCTGGATCACTTTTTCAAAGCTGGTCACATAAATTCTTAGATTGTTATTCATCTTTGAGTGTGTATATATATGGCTTATTTCTAAAGTAGACAGTAGTCTACTTAAGGGCAAAGATTGTCATACATCACTCATTCATTCAACAAACATCTAAGAAACAACTATTATGGGCTTAACACCTTTCCAGATATGATTTTGGATTTGGATAAGTGCTATGAATGTAGTATTTACTCATATTTGTTGATTGAGGTTGTTTCCATAAATGACTGAGAAATGGGTAATAAACTATAGAGGTAGATAAAAAATAACATCCAAATCACCAAGAGTTTGCAAGAAAAAAACATGTCTGTGCAGGAAAGAGGGCCAAGCCTTGATGAAGGCCAGTCCTAGTCAACATTGCTGATGCATTTAGGAAATTGGAATAAGTTGATGAAGTATTTTAGGTTTTATGACACAAATCAAAAAATTTAACCAGGTGGATCATCATGAAACCTGCAGTCCGAGGAATATATCTAGTTACCCTGGTGAGAGGACGTTCTAAGATGGTCCCCAGCACCTTCACCCTCTGGTGTTACTCCTGAGATTGATTACGTGATTACATTAGCACATGGCAAAAGGGATTTACAAAAGTCATTATTAATTAGTTTTCCTTAAAATGGATCGCTTATCTAGGTAGGCCTAGGTTCATCACCTGAGCTCTTTAAAGGCAAAGCATTTTCTCCAGGCCAGGAAGTCAGAGAGATCCGAAGCTTGGGAAGAACTGGACATGCCATTGCCAGCTTGAAGATGGAAAGACGCCTCGTGCAAAGGGCCTGCGGGCAGCCTCTAGGAAGTGAGAGAAATTCCTGGCTGGCAGTCAGCAAGAACACAGGGATCTCTCAGTCTTTGAAATTGCAAGGAACTGGATTCTGCCAACAACCTGAATGAACTTGGATGCAAATTTTCCCCCAGAGCCTTCAGATACGGGTCCAGCCCAGTTGATATCTTGATTTCAGCCTTGAGAGATCCCAAGCAGAGAACCCAGTTGAGCCCATCTTGACTTCTGACCTACAGAACTGTGACACTGCGAGGTAAAGGGCATTGTTTTAAGCCAATAAGTTTGTGGCAATTTGTTACACAGAAGAAAACTCATACAACTATGGACTCCCAAGCCCCAAAGCTCCAACCAGAGCAAGTGCTTACATTTGAAACATGTGGTAAAGATAAAGTGATGAGGTCTCATAAATCGTGTCTCTTACTTACAACAACCATGTAAGAAAGGCACAGGCTTGGAGGTGAAAGAACATGCCAGTACCACCCAGCTAATGAGTGTTTTTGGAGATGGAGGTCTGGGGTCGAGATTCTGGCTTAGCTGAGTCTAAAACTCTTTGCATCATGTTTCCTTTCGCATAGAAGGGCAGTAGCATGTAGTAGTTAGGAGTTTGGCTTTAGAATTTTGTACTCCAACATACTCATTCACATGTGGACACCTGATTTATAACAGAGCTGTCACATCAAAGCAGTGAGAAAACATGTGGGACAATAGGATATATTTATGGAGACAAATTAAATTTGATCCCTTCCTCCCATTTGCAGAAACCATTTCCTGGTAGATTAAAAACCTAAATGTGAAAGATAAACTTATAAAGGTTTTAGAAAAGAATGTTGAAGAACATTTTTAGGATTTGGGGTAAGGGAAGAGTTTCTTAAACACTAAAGGCATTAACCATAAGAGAATACTTGATACATTTGGATCACATTAAGATTAAGAACTTCTGTTATCAAAAAACACCATTAAAAGAGTAAAAAGACAAGCCACATAGTGGAAGAAGGTATTTGCAACATATATAGCTGATAAAGAACTAGTTTCCAAATTATATGAACTTTCACACCATAGTGAGAGAAAAGCAGATGATCCAATTTTTTTTAAATAAGCTAAAGGCTTGAAAAGACACTTTACTAAAGGAAAGCTCTAAATGTCTAACAAACATATGAAAAGGTGCTCAATCTCATTAATAGATTGAGGTAATGCAAATTAAAACTACAATAAAATAACAGTGTATGGCTATAGTTTGGCAAAAGTTAAAAGTTCTGACAATAACAAGTGTTAGTGAGGATGCAGAACAACTGGAACTCTCATACACTGCTGGTAGGAATGAAAATTAATGCAACCACTCTGGAAAACTAGTATTGTCTAATAAAATTGAAAATATACATACCAAATGACCCAGAAATTCCAGTACAAGGTATATAACTTAGGTATACCAGGATACACATCTAAGAATGTTTTTAGCAACAATCAAGATGCCCATCCCATGAAACGGTGAATAAATAGTGATATATCTGTACTAGAAAATATCATACATCAATGAAAACAAAATAACTACTAATATATGCTTAGTATAAATGGATCTTACAAATGTCATGGTGAGGGTGAAAAGCAAGTCACAAAAAAATACGTGGCATAATTCCACTGATATGAAGTTCGAAAACAGGCCAAACTAAACATAGAAGGTAAACTCTAAAGAAAAGCAAGGAAATTATTACTGTTATATTTAGGGGAAGACGGAGGTTGTGTTTGGAAAGGGAGAAATCGATGTCTTAATCTGCTTGGACTGCCATAACAAAATACCATAAATTGAGTGGTTTAAAAAACAGAACATTAATTTTCTCACTGTTCTGGAGGCCAAGAAGTCCAAGATCAAGGCACCAGCCAATTCGGTTCCTGGTGAGGGCCTACTTCCTGGCTTTGCAGAGGGCCGCCTTCTCATTGTATCCTCACATGGCCTTTTCTCTGGGCTCTCAGGGAAAGAGAGAGAGAGGAAGAGATAGAGGGAGCTCTCTGGTGTCTCTTTTAGCAAGGGCATTAATCCCATCATAAAGTCCCCACCATTTAACCCTAATCATCTCCCCAAGGCTCTACTTCCAAATATCACATTGGGGTTAGGGCTCTGACATGTGAATTTCAAGAGACACAAACATTCCTTCTATAACAGCAATGGCCATGTTCTATAACTAGGTAAGTGGTTACAGCTGTTCCCTTCTTCAACCTTTAACACATTTTCTGTATGTCCTATAAGACACTTTAAAAATAAAGTTACAGATTTAACTCTGGGTTAACTCAAGGATTTACTATTTGCTACCTCTATGATCTTCATAATGTCTTTCAATCTCTTTGAGCTTTGATTTCCTCATAAAATAGGTATGATACCTACCTCACGGGATAACTAAGAGAAAATAGAGCACTTAGGCAATGCCTAGCATATAGTGTGGGCAATAAATACAAGTTTTAAAAAGCATTTATTTTACCCATTTACTTATTCATTCATTCACTCATCATATTTTCACCAAAAGTCTAGTATGTGCTAAGCACTGAGCTAAATGACTGAGATTGTAACAAAAATGAGACAAACATCTCTCCTCTTGAAACACATGAGACTTGAAGGCCCTCTGCTGGACATGGAGAAAATCCTTCCCAGGTCAAGCCATTTTTATTTTTCTAATTAAAGATTCTGAAAAGAAATCATTAGTTCAAATATATTTTTATTATTATAAAATAAGGGGATAATCAGAAATCTGAACAGTTGATGATATAAGTATTCTAGTTAATTTTTGTTTAGATTGGATAGTGGTATTGTGGATTTTGTTTTCAAGACTCCTTTGCATATGTTCACAATTTTCTACAATAAGGAGTTTTAAAATATGCTTTTAAAAATATTCAGAACCTCACTGCCTTATGGTTGATGTTTTTCTTTCAGCATCTTTTTCTCCACACATTTTGACGTAGTTAAGATCATGCTGCAGTTACAATTTTATATTTTACTTCTTTCATAGCATTATACCATTAGCACTTTCAGACCTCAATAAACATTATTCCCAAACATCAAACAAAATGATTAAGTGCTAAAGCTCAGACATCACAAACCTGGGTTCAAATCCTAGTTCTGCTGTACACTGCTGTGTGACCTTGGCCTAAGCTTCTTAGACCTTGTTTTCCTTTAACATAGTCGTTTAATTCAATTCATTCATTCATTCATCATTCAACTAATACTGATTGAGTTCATCCTCTGAGTCAGATGCTGGTGAGGTGACTCCATCAACGCGCAAAGCAAAGTCCTTGCCTTCCCGGAGCTGACATTCCAGTGGAGAGACAGATACTGCCAACTAAATATGCACCCGACAGGGGATTGTAACACATCTGGAGAAAAATAAAGCAGAGTAAGGGGGTTGGGAGTGCCAGGAGCAGATGAAGGGGATTGCTATTAGGTCAGGAAAGTCTTTTCTGATAAGGTGACATTTGAACAAAGACAGGAAGAACAGGTAGGAGGCAGCATCTGAATATCTAGTGGAAGAGCATTGCAGACAAAGGAGACCACAAATGCCAAGGCCCCCAGAACCGGAGCGTGTTCAGGGTTCTGGCCACATGGAGGAGGCCAGTGTGATTGGAGCAGAATGAATAACTGAAAGATGTAGGAGGCGAGGTCAGAGAATTAACAAGGAGTAGACTTTGCAGGGGGTGCCATTGGAGAGTTTTGAACAAAGGAGTGATGTCTAGCTCCTGTTTTGAGGGTTCACTCTCTACTTGCAGAAAGAAAAATGAAGGAAGGAAGGGCAGAAACAGGAAAAACAATTAGTAGGCAATTATGATGATCCAGGTGAGAAATGCTTGAGCCAGACAGGTAGCAGTGGAGGCTGGGAGCAGTGGTCAGACCCTGCATCTATGTGAGAGTGGAGCTCACAACATTTGCTGATGGATGTATGTGGAGTGGGAGAGGAAAAAAAAAAGGAGTCGTCAAAGATCATTCCAAAATTTTTGCCTGAACTGGAAGGCTGGAGTTACTACTAAGGGAGATGTGAATACAGCAGGAGGAGAGGGTTTAGTAGGAGGTTTAGTGGGATCCAGACTACTTTCTTTCAAAAAGAAAAAACTGTTCACACAAACACAAATCCATAAGCAGAAGAAAAGACAACAGCAGTAACATTTTGGCACCTGAAAACCCGGTAGGCCAGGGGTAATTGCCTTAGCAGATCCAAGAAAGCATAATCCTAAATTAAGGAGAAAATCAAGAATCAACCAGTTTAAACAGCAGTGTTCTTAAAAAGCTCAAGAATCTGTGGCTTTGGGTCCAGCTGAAAGTTGGGTTAGTGAGCACACAATAAAGATGATTAGTTGAAAGCTGCCTAAGAAGCACTAGTTCCTAGATCCCTTCTCCCACTCAATGCTGATGAGTGACTGCCTCTTCCCAACTCAAGCGGAGAAATTGGAAGGTACAAGGCACAGTAGAGGGTAGAGGAGTCAGACCAAAACAGCAGGATTAGGAGAATTAGGGCATACTCAGTATTTAGACCCTAATCCTGCTAACTCCATCACCGCCCAGGTTCTAGACTAACTGTACTGTCTGGGCAGGACTTTGAATGGTTTTCCTTTTATGGGCAATTCAAGCAGCCCAGGAGAAAGGACACAGGTGTGCTGACATTTGGAGTTTCCCCAGTCAGATCATCCAATAGTGAAGCTTGCATCAGTAACTCAAAACCTCCAATCAGCTTTTTATCACGTCGCCTTAAATATGAAAAGATAAACAAGCCAAGTAGCTAAGGCAAGTCCCATCATAGTTGTAGTAGGATGTCAGGAAGGAATGCCATTAGATGTTTGTGTTCTACCAGCTATCTTTAGCCAGAAGTCTGTGTCTCTGTATGTTGGTATTCTTACTTCCCCTCTACCATCTGTCATCTGCTTTCTTCTTTTCTAAATGGAAGTGGTGTCCCAAGAGGTCTTTGCTTTTATTTATTTATTTATTTATTTCAGAGATATGGTCTCACTATGTTGCCCAGGTTGGACTCAAAGTCCTAGGCTCAAGGGAATCTCCTGCCCTCAGCTACAGGCTCATGCCACTGCACCCAGATGACCCCTGCTTTTGTTCCTTTGCTTTGGTCTACCTAAAATTTAACTCTGAATCATTACTGGAACTTGACTTCTCACCACAGGGGGAAAGTCGCATTGCCTTTCTCTGGATTTCAGAACCATAGTCAGGTATCAAAATATACTCTTTATGGGGGTGACATGGGCTCTATCACATACTCCTGATGAGAGTGTAAATTTGTATAAACTTTCTGAAAAAGTAGTTGGTAATATGCTGCAAGGTTTTAAGAAAGCATATCTTTCAACCCAACAATCTCATATCTAGAAATTTATTCTAAGAAAATCTTTTTTATATTTATTTATTTATTGTTTGTTTGTTTATTTGAGACAGAGTCTCACTCTGTTGCCTCGCTAGAGTGCAGTAGTGTCATCATAGCTCACTGCAGCCTCAAACTTCTGGGCTCAAGTGATCCTCCTGCCTCAGCCTCCCTAGTAACTGGGAGAACAGGCGTGCCCACTGCAACTGGATAATTTTTCTATTTTTAGTAGAGACGGGTCTCACTCTTGCTCAGGCTGGTCTCGAACTCCTGAGCTCAAACAATTTTCCCACCTCAGCTTCCCAGAGTGCAAGGATTACTGGGGTGAGCCACCACTCCCAGCCAGAAATCTCTTTTAATGTGGACATTATTGTTAGCTATACATACTGAACTATTTATGGGCAACATCTGGGATTTGCTTCAAAATAATCCTGTTTGGTGAGTATATTTACATTTTGTCATATGACAGCTGTTTCGCACATGTGGCTATTCAGTTAGTCCAATTGAGATATGCTGTAAATGTAAAATATATGCTGGAAACCAAAACTGCAATGAGATATCATCTCACCCCAGTTAAAATGGCTTTTATCAAAAAGACAGGCAATAATGAATGCTGGCGAGGATGTGGAGAAAAGGGGAACCCTTGTACACTGTTGATGGGAATGTAAATTAGTGCAATCTCTATGGAGAACATCACGGAGGATCCTCGCACAACTAAAAATAGAAGTACCATATGACCCAGCAATCCCATTGCTGGTTATATATCCAAAGGAGAGAATTCAGTATATTGAAAAGATATCTGCACTCCCATGCTTATTGTAGCACTATTAACAATAGCCAAGATATGGAATCAATCTAAGTGTCCATCAAGGGATGAATGGATAAAAAAATTATGGTATATATACACAGTGGAATATTATATAGCCACAAAAAGAATGAAGTCCTACCATTTGCAACAACATGGATGGAATTGGAGAACATTATGTTAAGAAATAAGCCAAGCACAGAAAGACAACTCTTTCAAGTTCTCACTCATATGTAGGAGATAAACATTAAAAACAATTGATCTCATGGAGACAGAGAGTAGAATAACAGTTACCAGAGACTGGGAAGTGTATTGGGGAGGGGGAGATAAAGTGGGCATGGTTAATGGGTGCAAAAATATAGTTAAATAGATAGATAGAATGAATAATATTTGACAGCACAACAAAGTGACTATAATTAATAAGTTAGGGTATACTTTAAAATAACTAAAGGAGTGGAATTGGTAAGTTCCTAATACAAAGAAATGATAAATGTGTGAAGATGATGGATACCCCAATTACCCTGATTAATTCACAATGTATGCCCGCATCAAAATATCACATGTATCCTATAAAGATATACAACTATTATGTATTCATAATAATAAAAAATTTCTACTAAGTATCCCAAGAACAGAAAAATAAGCACCACATGTACTCACCAGCAAATTGGTTCCACTGATCAACACCGAAGTGGACGTATAGGAATAACATTCATGGGGCAGCAGGCAGATGGGGGGGCGGGGATGGGTATATACATACATAACGAGTGCCATGCGCACCGTCTAGGGGATGGAACACTTGAAGGTCTGACTCGAGGTGGGGGAAGAGCAATATACGTAACCTTAACATTTGTACCCCCATAATATGCTGAAATAAAAAATAATAATAAAAAATAAAAGTACATATCCACTGGATTTCAAAAACTTAATACCAAAAAAGTAAAATCTATCATTAATAACTTGGAAATTACTGGAAATTGGTTATATATTGAGGTAATATTCTGAATATATTGGATAAAATAAATTATTAAAATTAATTTCATCTGTTTCTTTAATCTTTTTTAAATATAGCTACTAGAAAATTTTAGACTACATTAAGTTACAATTTAAATTACAAACATGGCTTGCATTTGTGTTTACATTATATTTCTATTGGCTAGCACTGGTATAGAATCTATATCCACAATATAGGTAAAAACAAGGTTGTCCACTAAACATGAATATGTTTGGACAATTGACCACATATGGGTAATTGTTGAAACCAAATGATCATAAAAGAAAGATTTTTTCTTTCAAAGGGAATCCATTGAAATTTTCCATAATGAAAGTTTAAAAATATATGACTAAAGCTGTTTTCACAAACATGATCATCCTATTTATATAATAGTAAAAAGTAAAAAGCAAACCCAATGTTCAATAGCAGTAGAAGAATGGGTAGGTAAATTATGTTCATTTATATGCTCAGTTATTAATATATGCTGTATGCAGTCATTAAATAATAAAATAAAATGACATTAACATTTGAATGATTATTCTATTCCAGACTCTGTGCTAAGCAAATTACATCATTTAATTTTCAGCTTTATTAGTTGTATAAAATTTTTATCCTCTAGCCTGTCCTCTTAACTCCAGATTTATATATTCAATAGCTTGCCAATCAATACCTATTAGCTAGATTATATAGATGAAGAGCCAAACCAACTATAAATTTCAGGAAAAAGCAAACTGGAAAAACCAGAAACTATGCATGGAGGAAAAAATTTTAAGCAAAAAAGGAAACTCATTAATGTCATAAGAGAAATAAAAAAAGATATTGCATCTATGAAATAGAAACAATTGTGCTTTTAATAGACAGGTCCTATTGCCTGGTTTCTAACTCTTGGGCTAACGCAGTCCTCCTGCCTCAGCCTCTCGAATAGCTGGGACTATAGGTGCATGCCACCCTCTCTATCTTACAAACAATTTTTTTAAAGTGCAGGTTGAATATTCAGAACAAAGAAACAGCTCTTGGAAGTTAAAAACAGAATAGCAGACATTAAAAATTCACAAGAAGGGTTGGAAGATATCATTGAGAAAAACCTTCAGAAAGTAGAGAAAAAAGACAAAGAAACAGAAAAAAGAGTGAGAAGTCAAAATACTAAGACCAGCCCACAAAAACCTCCAACTGGATAACCCAAGTTTCAGAAAAAAAAACAGAGAAGACTCACCCTTGAGATACATAAAGAGTTTTACCCTGAATGGAAGGAAATGATTGAAAGGACCCAGGCCAATGGATAAAAATTACTTCACATCAATGCACAATACTATAAAATTTCAGGCCAGGCAAGGTGGCTCACACCTGTAATCCTAGCACTTTAGGAGGCTGCAGGAGGGAGGATTGCTTGATGTCAGGAGTTCTAGACCAGCCTGACAACATAGCTAGACCTCGTCTGTACAAAAAATTTTTTAAAAATTAGCTGGGCTTGGTGGTGCACATTTGTAGTCCCAGCACTTTCGGAGGTTGAGGCAAGAGAATAGCTTGAGCCCAGGAGTTGGAGGCTGCAGTAGGCTATGCCACTGTACCCTAGCCTGGGGAACAGAGTGAGAATTTGTCTCAAATGAAACAAAACAACACAAAACAAAAATACCATACAATTTCAGAACATTAGCAGAATAAGAATAGGCCTTATAAACTTCCAGAGGGGGGAAAAGATAGGCCATATACAAAGCATCAAGATGAGAACAGACTTCATTTTCTCAGCAATAACGTTGGAAGCAAGAAGACAATGGAACAAATTGTGAAGGAAAATTATTTCCAAACTAAAGTTTTGTACCCAGCCAAACCATCGATGAAGTGTGAGAATAAAAGAGAGACATTTTCAGATAGCTTCCTTTCAGAGGAAGCTAACTGAGATGTGTTCCACCAAAAAAGGGGAGTAAACCAAGAAAAAGTAAGGCTGGGCTCTAGGAAAGAGCAGATCCAATATGGGAGAAGAGGGGAAGGAAATCTCCAGGATAGTGATGAAGGTGTGGAAGGAACCAGCACAGAATGATGCAACTCAGTCTGCTCTGAGAGAAGAATCTTTGTGAAGACGAAATTGTTAAAAGTTTTACATTTGATGTAAATGAATATCTTGAGAAGAGATGTAAATAATTGGAGAAGAGTTTGAGATTAAATAATTAAGAAGATCACAGATACAAGGCTGGGTGCGGTGGCTCATGCCTGTAATTCTAGCACTCTGGGAGGCAGAAGCAGGAGGATTGTTTGAGCTCAGGAGTTCGAGACCAGCCTGAGGAAGAGTGAGACCCCATTTCTGCTAAAAATAGAAAGAAATTAGCCGACAACTAAAAATATATAGAATAAATTAGCCAGGTATGGTGGTGCATGCCTGTAGTCTCAGCTACTCGGGAGGCTGAGGTAGAAGGATCGCTTGAGCTCAGGAGATTGAGGTTGCTGTGAGCTAGGCTGACACTACGGCACTCTAGCCTGGGCAACAGAGTGAGACTCTGTCTCAAAAAAAAAAAGAAGATCACAGATACAAAGCAAATGAAAACAAAAAGAATTTTAAAGATAAAACAAAAAGTTGTGCGATAAACACATGGTTTATTATGCTTATCAGGGAGTAGCTTTACACAGACATTTCAATGTAAATACTTCATATTGCTATAACCAAGATTCTAATATGACTATATTCAAAGAGCAAGTATGTGTGATGTGGCTAGAGTGAGGAGAGATAGATAGATATTCATCTTCCACAGTGGAGAAGCAATAGATAACGCTTGAAACTCAAAAATGAAGAAGCCACACAAGCATGCAGTTTAAAGACATGTAGGTAAATACAAAAATAATCAGCTCAAAGAGGTGAAAGTGGTTGCCTCTCTGGAAGAGGTCTAGGGAGAAGAGAGAGGGGAAACTGCAGTTTTTGGAGACACACTATTAATATTTGATCCTTTATGTACATGCATACCTTTGATTTAAAAATAAAAATTTATTTACTGAGGGTATTTGTGTGTAAAGAAAAACAATTTTTAAAGAAAAAGAAAAATTTATAATAAAATGCCATATTGGTCTAGAAACCTACGAGTTGTGGGAGGTAAAAAAGCTTTTTCTCCGAAAATTTCTTTTAAAAAAATCAACAAAAGGTGTAGTTTGTGATACTGAATGAATTGATAGAAATTAAAGATCTACTAAAAACAGAGCAATAATTTGTTCGTGGATTGCAAGAGCCACTGTGACTTGTCAATTAACAATAATTGTCACTATTGTCAATTCTCCAAGCAGTGGATGCTGTAGCATCAGGCCCAGTGTCTGCTCATTCCCTAGCTGCTGAGAACACTGACTGCAAACCACTCACATGAGAGTCCCTCTCCTTGTCCTGGTGCTGAGAGCTGCCTGGCCCAAGGTTACACCTCCTCCCCAGGGGAATCCTGCATTTAATGATGTCAGTGTTTGGGGCAGGGGTCGGGGGTGGGGAGCTTATAAAGGACAACTCTGAAGGGCCATCCCAGTTGCAGAGCTCCCTGAGAAGCTTGCTGAGAACTCCCTTGCAACTGCATTGCAGTTTAACTTCTCTTTTTACTCAACTCTGTGTCCCTCACTCCATTCATTACAGATACAGTTCTACAAGCTTTTCCCAGTAAACATTCTGCATGTAATTCTTTGTCTTAGAGTCTGTTTAACAGAGATCCTAACCTAGGAAATTCCCCACATTGGTCTATAGAGTCCATACAATCAAAATCCTGCAGTCTTTCTATAATAGAAATTAACAAGTCGATTCTAAACTTTATATGGAAATGCGAAGGACCCAGAATAGACAAAACTTTTGAAAAATGACAAAGTTGGAGTTATATCCATTCGTACAAAGACTTGTATAAGAAATTTCATAGCAGCTTTATTTGTTACAGCCCCAAACTGGAAAACCCCAAATGTCTAATAATAGGAGAATTAGTAAACAAATGGTGATGTATTCATGCAGTGGAATACTACTACTCAGCAATAAAAAGGGTTGAACTCCTAATACCTAGAACAACATGGATGACTCTCACAGACATAATTAAAGAAGCTGGACCCAAAAGAATGCACACTGTATGATTCCATCTATGTGAAGTTCAAGAACAGGCTAGATGAATCTATAGTGACAGAAGGCACAATAGTGATTGATCCCAGTGGGTTAGGAGAAGAAGAGGGAACTTAATACGGTGATGGAATGTGTCCTATGTTGGTCTGGATGATGGTGACAAGGACATATAAATTTGTAAAAACTCATTAAACTGTACACTTAAGATCTATGGATTTTATTTCAGGTAAAGAGAGAGAGAGAGAGAGAATAAGTTTAAAAAAATAGAATGGTAACTATGTGGACAAGAACTTCCAGGCCAGGATTTTGTACATGAAAATTGCTTTCTATGTAAGCAAAGCCATTTATTTCAATGTTATATGGTTTCTCTTCTTAATAACCTCTAGGAATATGCCATTGGTAGAATTACAAAAATTTTATACTCAAATCTATATTTTCTGTGCATACCTCCTCTTAGGTTAATTTATTCTGAAGTTTTTGGCATTTTCAGTTTTTTTTACATGCTGAGTCTAAAATATACTTATCTGCTCTAAATGACCTTTTTTGGATTTGGAACATAAACCCCAGCTAGAGTTCTGTGACATTTGAGGAACAAGCCCATATTTGCCCATATATACTTCAGTGATTGTTTATGACTGTCACTTCCACACCTCTCAAATGTGCCATTCCAGATTACAGTTTTAAGATATCCAATTTCATCTTCGTTAGCTCACTGCTGCCTACATCACAGGTTGGGGGTATTAAGTATCTATTTCCTGATACTCGATTTTGCCTTTCTCCATAGTACTAATATTAGAATGTCTGGTTTTTAAGAAATAGATGCTTGACTAGTTTAAGCCACAGTTATTGAGAGACTCTGTAACTCATAGCTAAAATCAGTGCAAACTAACTCACCTCTGCAGTCATTGCCGTTGCCTCCTGATGTCTTTCCTGAGCCTGATGTCACCTCTGATGGCCCAGGTGACCAGAATTGAGTGCAATTAACTTCTCATTCAGATGAGACCCTATGTCTTTGTTCAAGTCTTCCAGGCTCTCAATGTCTTGACCCTTCTCAAGCTCCCGTCTGTGGATATATCTTCAAATTCATGCTTTCAAAGTAGTCAGTAGAGAGGGTTTTTTTTTTTCCTTCAAATGTCCAAGGAGGGTTTTTGTGCACAAAATGGATCATGGAGAGTTACTAGCCATTAAAATAATATTCTAATTTTTAAAGCTTTATGTTTAAAAAGATAGATTTTCTTAAACTTTTTATTTCAACTTATAAATCATACTATTCTACTTTATATACAGTAATTTTTATATAAATTAGAAACAATAACTTTAGCTTGCTCTATGATTGTTTAACTAAATCAAGTCTAAGAGATTAAAATTCCAGAAACATTGGTACCACCTAAAATCATTAGTAAATTCCCAGCAATTTTTAAATTTCCTTCATAAATGTCATCTATTTTAATTTTTCAAGCACTTCATGTGCCTGACAGGACAGAGTTACAAACCTAACAAACCTTTATAAGCACTAAAGAAATTCATAGAAAAAACAAAAACATCAAACTTATAATGTAGTAAATTAAGTTCTTTTAAACATCCCGAAGTGATCGACACATTTAACCAAATTCTCATAAACCTTTCAACTTAAAATCCAAAGTTTAAAATCAATTACACGTTTTAATTTGAAATGACATGATGAATCTATTAGATGCTCTTAAACATTAAAGCTACTTTAATAATAAATACTCAGATATTGGCTCCATTTAACACGAAATATTATTATGGGTTCGATTTACTTAATCATGGTTATACGTCTTCCTTGGATTGTAGAATCTCTCACCCAACCTTAGTAATACAGACTAGATCACAGGTGAGCTGGGATGAAATAAGTCAAAGGTGTAGGACAGCAAAATAATTACCCGCAGGTCAGATATTTGAGTCCAAGACACAGGACCTGGCTCCAAATACATCATAGATAATTCTGCACCAGCCACAACTAAAAACATAGAACTTTGTGTTTGCTATTTCAACAAGGTGCTCCCAAACTCTTCAGGCAGGATTTAGTTTCACAAATAATAAATTATTGAACCATTTATTCAACAAATATTTACTGAGGGCATGGAATTGAATGAGGCAATGTTTGAGACACTTGGGTGCAATTAAAGATCAAAACAATGTTTTTTGCTTTCCCAGCAATCAAATTTTGATTAAATTTTAGTGGGGACAAAAGGGGGAGCAGACAATAAAAATAATTATGTAATAAAGGAGTAAATTATTTTGTTTTAGACCTTTGATAGTTTGGCCAGGATAGACCTCACTGAGAAGGTGACATTTAGCAGACTTGAAGGAGCTGAAGGAGCCAGCTCTGCAAATGTCTGAGGGAAGAGTGTCCTAGCAGAGGAGATAGTCGGTGCACGGGCTCCTGGGCAGAAGCTTGCTTGTCATGCCTGCAGGACAGCAAGGAGGCCAGTGCACTGGAGAAAAATGAGCAAGGGGTACAGTGATAGCAGATGAGGAAAGAGAGTGGGTAAGGGAACAGATTGTGAAGGCCTTTGCAGGCCACTGAGCAGAGATCTGCCATGATCTGACTTTTTTTTTTTGAGACAGTCTTGCTCTGTCGCCCTGGATAGAGTGTAGTGGTGTCATCACAGCTCACTGCAACCACAGACACCTGGGCTTAAGTGATCCTCTTGCCTCAGCCTCCTGAGTAGCTGGGAGTATAGGAGTGTGCCACAATGCCCAGCTAAATTTTCTACTTTTAGTAGAGATGGGGGTCTTGCTCAGGTTTCGAACTCCTGAGCTCAAGCAATCCTCCCGCCTTGGCCTCCCAGAGTGCTAGGATTACAGGCATGAGCCACCCTGACTCATGTTTCGAAAGGATCTGTTTATCTGTGATATGGACAGCAGACTGTAGCATGAAGACTGGAAGGAGAAAGACCACGCAGGAAGCTGTATTAGTTATCTGTTGCTGTGTTAACAAATACCCTAAAACCTAGTGGCCTCAAATAACAGCATCATCTCACTGCTTCTGTGGGTCAAGAATCTGGGCACAGCTTAGCTGGGTCCTCTAGCTCAGGGTCCCTCACAGGCTGCAGTCCAGGTGTCAGCCAGGGCTATAGTCATCTCAAAGCTCGACTGGGGAAGGATCTGCTTCCAACTTCACTTGGGCAGTTGTCAGCAGGATTTGGTTTCTTTAGGGCTGTTGTACCATGGGCTGACTCTGTTCTTGTTTGGTCAGCTGCCCTCATTTCCTTGCCACGTGGTCCTCTGCACAGGGCAGCTCACACCATGGAGTTTGCTTCATCAGAGCAACCAAGCAGAGAAGAGGGGTTGGAGGAGAGAAAGAGAGAAAGGCAGAGACAGAGAAAGAGAGGTGTTAGTCTTTTATAACCTAATCCCAGAAGAGTATCCTATGGGCTGGGTGTGGTGGCTCACGCCTATAATCCTAGCACTCTGAGAGGCCGAGGTGGGTGGATTGTTTGAGCTCAGGAGTTCGAGACCAGCTTGAGCAAGAGTGAGACCCAGTCTCTACCAAAAATAGAAAGAAGTTAATTGGACAGCTAAACATATATAGAAAAAATTAGCCGGGCATGGTGGAGCATGCCTGTAGTCCCAGCTACTTGGGAGGCTGAGGCAGTAGGATCACTTGAGAGCAGGAGTTTGAGGTTGCTGTGAGCTAGGCTGACGCCACAGCACTCTAGCCCAGGCAACAGAGTGAGACTCTGTCTAAAAAAAACAATAAAATAGCTACCCTTCTCTCCTACATCAATTTCACCCTAGCACTCTCTATCCTTCTGCTTTTTCTCAGTGGCACTTACTGCCATATGCAACACTGTATATTTGTTTATTGTCTGTATCTACCCAATAGAATGAAAACTCCTGGAGGGCAGAACTTTTGCCTATTTTGTTCACTGCTATGTCCTCAATGCCTTGCACAGCTTCTGGAACACAGGAGGCATTCAGTATTTGCTGAATTAATACATATTCATTCCTTCCAAATGGCACTGTGTCTGCATCTCTCCTCCCCAATGCCCTTGTCACTCATTCCGCATCCTTGTTTACACTGCATTACACAGCATCTGTCCTTGTGGTAATGCCATTCCTTTGGGGAGAGGTGTTTCCATGGTGATGCAGGAGCTTTTCCCCTACTTAGCAGGACTCTCAGAAAGCTCTTTGCAGCAAGGTTCTATTTCTAGTGCTGTTAAGACTCCAGCACACACAGAACTTTCCATTCCTAACCTGGAGAGCCTTCTCTATTAGTATAGTTAGTAGGTGATTTGCCTGCTGATTTTCAGCAGTTGTGTAGGCTAGTTTATTTAAGCAGATCTCTTTTGATGGACATTTAGTATGTTTAAAGACGTTGGCTATTCATTCATTCCCTCAGAAAATATTTATGGAAGGCCTATTCTACTCTAGGCACTGTTTTAGGCATGTGGCATACACCAGTGACTCCACCTTGGGTACCCAGTTTTATCATAAATTACCCAACCTATTGTTGATGATGTGAAGAATGTCAAAGATCTTGATTTTGCTTGCTGATCTCTGGCTCCTGTTCTCGCAGCCCATTGACACAAAAATATGTACAGTAAAAAACACAACTCCTCTGCTTACCAAACAAACAAACAAACAAAACCCCTAAGTTCTCAGGATCATGGTTAAATAACAAGTCATTAGTCCTGGAGGCTGTACTCATTAAAAACAGCCAACTCTGGCTGGCTATCTGTCCTGTGCCAAGGAGAGGAAAAACATAGATAACTTCATGTCTTTTGAGTGAGAGACATAAAACATATTAGGGATTTTAATGATCTCTTTAGGATATGACAACTTCTGTCCACAGCTTCTTATGCTCAAAGGCAAGAGAAGCCTCCATCTTTGCTACCACTTTTCCATGATCCTTAGATTTGTTGTTTCTCAAGTATTTTCTTGACACTGGACCAATCTTTCAAAGACACAGAAACCAACACTACCACTTTGGCTGTTAAATACAAAGCACAGACCAGAAAAAAACTCGTCCAGGCATTTGAAGTACTGGATAAACATGTATTACTGAGGAGTTGAGCACTGCATCCCAAGAGTCCTGACCTGTTCTAGAGCCCATCAGCCTCTCCTGGAACTGGAAGTTGGAAGTGGGCAACCACAGAGTTGCTAAGATGATCTTTATTTGCATGTCACTCAGGTTTCTGGATTTAATTGGCTAATGTCTCCCTCATTATGGACATCTTTCTCATCCTAGAGTGTGTCATCACCTGTGGTTTGAGTTTACCTCCTGCTTTGCAACAGGAAAGAGGTAGAACTTACCCATTGATATAATCCTCAGAATATCTTCCTGCTATGCCATCAGTATTCCCAGGGAATAAGTAAAAATTAGCTCAGTCTGGGAAAGAAAAATCTGAATAGTTATTCATTAGACAATATAAACAAATACAAATAAAGACAGCTGCTCAAACTCAAGAAAAATATTTCTGCCATAGACGTGCTGCATCTATAAAGTATCATAATAACTCTCTTTGAGTGACTACTGCTTTCTCACTCACTGAGAAACTTTGCTTTCTAAAATCAAAGACTTTGAGAAACTTGCTGTTTGACATTTTGTCAGTAAGAATAAAAACATCTTACTCTTGTTTGGAGGATCTAAGCCACTTTAACATAGAGAAGCAGCTTCGATTTACAAACCAGCTACAAAAAAAAGTTTCAGAAAAGGAGTTTCTGGACATTTTCATAGAAATAGGATCATGGGTCCACTTTGCAGTCTAGGCCTGATGTTGACCCCTTTTTACAGTCTTGCTTTCTTTTGAGACTATCCAAACTATTTAAATTCCATCTAAACTTCACACTTCTTAAAAATCCTGTAAAGTTATCTTTTCCTTCCTTTGACTAAATGCCCCATGGTGTTTCTGGCGCACAATCTCCCTGACTGCAATAGATCAACAGACCTGATTTTGTTGACTACAGGTTTGTTCCTGGTACTTTTAGGCTACCTGGCATGGACACTGTCTTGCTCAGCTTCAGGGTTCCCAAGATTACAAATTTTGAAAACAGAGATACCACATACTTTTTTCACTCCTAAATATACATGCACTTGCTCACTCTGCCAGGTAATCATATACATGGCTACCATGCCCATTTGGTCATAACTAGAGTTGGTTCACATTTCAGGAAGGTTACAGGATCGAGAACGTATGTCAGGGTTGTGGGTGGCTTTCGGTTCACTTTTTTTTGGGGGGGTGTGTTCACTTCTTGAATGGGATGATTTACTTTCTCTTTGGACATTCTGTCTGCTAAACCGAAGCCTCCATCTCCAGTGACTGAGGAAAAAAAAAACAAGACACATCTACTGAGCTCAGGCTGACAGAAATACTGGAGTGGATCTGGTTACAGGTAGACTCCAAGACACGGCGGGGGAAGTGGGCGGAGTGAGGCTACTTTTCTCTGAGTTTCCCATCCGGACTCAAGGACTGGTGCTAGCCCTCTGCTCTACGCTCCACAGGAGGTCGATGCCCGCCCTGCCACTCACACCTGAGAGCAGGAGGGCGCGGTTTCAGGGATTGAGGGGGTGCAGCTTCCGAGATCGTGGGCGGAGTGCCTCCTGGCCTCCACATTTGCCATAGGTGCGGATCCGCCTCGCTCTTCCTCTTGGGGATCAGACACTCAACTGGGGCGTGAGTAGAGGCCTAATAAACTACAGAGCACGTCCAGAGAACCTTCTTGATGCCCTGCGTCATCCTTGAGTTGCCCTTCCTCTAGGTAATTGGGAGAACCGATGGGGTCTAACGCAAGGGGCGTGGCTCTTCAACTGGAGGCCACAGGTGCGGAGGAGAGCAAGCCCCGGGCGCCACCGTGATTCCTGGCCTCGTTCTCATCTTGCCTTTTCTCTCGGCTATCCCACGGGCAGGGAGGGCCTTCCGGAAGTCACGTAGCAGAGCTCTGCACTTTCCGGGTCTGGTCATCTGATTTCTGTCATCTGTGGCCTCTAACAGTTATTTTGTTCATTCCTGTATGCCCGCGACCTGCGGAGGCAAACAAATCTTGGTTGGAGGAAGTTATCTTACCATTATAATGGAGCTTGGGAGACATTGAAAACTCCTTGGGGCTGCTTAGGAAGGGTCTTGAGATGCTCCTGAGGAGCACATTCCAGCAAAGGAAGGGGCTCAGCTGAAGGAAAAGCTGCGGGACCTGTAGCTGTAGCGAGGTAGGGGCGAGCGAGGCAGAATGGCAGGAGAGAAAAGCTAAGACGGTGTCTTGGAGTGAGATTTTGGACCTATGATCCAGCCTTTGAATAACCATTGCACTCCAGTCTGGGCAACGTGGCCAGATCTGTCTCTTTAAAAAAAAAAAAAAAAGGCTGGCTTCATGGCTCTCGCCTGGAATCCTAGCACTCTGGGAGGCTGAGACAGGAGGCTCTCTTGAGCCCAGGAGTTTGAGGTTGATGTGAGCTAGGCTGATGCCACGGCACTCTAGCCTGGGCAACAGAGTGAGACTCTGTCTCAAAAATAATAATAATAAAATAAATATATAAAAAATAAACATATATGAACATATATATGTGACCATGTGTCTTCTGATGTGATGCACCAAGGACACAGCATTGCTACCAAAATTAATGATCTGAATTTAATCACAAGGAAAACTCCAACAAATCCATATTGTGACACTCCACAAAACAAGCCTGTACTTGTAAAAAAAATGTCAGTATCACCCGGGCCTGGCGCCTCACGCCTGTAATCCTAGCACTCTGGGAGGTCGAGGTGGGAGGATTGCTCAAGGTCAGGTTCAAGACCCGCCTGAGCAGGAGTGAGACCCTGTCTCTACTAAAAATAGAAAGAAATTAGCTGGATAACTAAAAATATATAGAAAAGGTTAGGCGGGCATGGTGGCACATGCCTGTAGTCCCAGCTACTCCAGAGGTTGAGGAAGGAGGATCGCTTGAGCCCGGAATTTCAGGTTGCTGTGAGCTAGGCTGACACCATGACACTGTAGCCCAGGCAACGAAGCAAGGCTCTGTCTCAAAACAAAAAATGTCAGTATCATAAAAGACCCAGAAAGGCTTAGGAACTGTTACAGATTTAACAGGTAAATCTAAAACTACCAGTTAAAAACTACAGACCTGATAACTAAATGCCAATTTGTAATCCTCCATTAGATCATGGACCAGGAGAAAAATTTTCTTTTCCCATTTGCTCCAAAGGACATAAGAGGGACAAATGATAACATTTGAATAAGGGCTGTTGATTATAGTACTGTAGTAATATTAATTTCCTGATTTTGATAAATGTACTGACGATGTAAGAAACTGTCTTCTGTTGTTAGGAAACACACATTTAAGAATGTAGTGATAGGCCGGGTGCGGTGGCTCACGCCTATAATCCTACCACTTTGGGAGGCTGAGGTCGGAGGGTTGCTTGAGCTCAGGAGTTGGAGACCAGCCTGAGCAAGAGCGAGACACGTCTCTACTATAAATAGAAAGAAATTAGTCAAACAACTAAAAATAGAAAAAATTAGCCGGGTGCATGCCTGTAGTCCCATCTACTCGGGAGGCTGAGGCAGAAGGATTGCTTGAGCTCAGGAGTTTGAGGTTGCTGTGAGCCAGGCTGATGCCACAGCACTCTAGCCCGGGCAACAGAGTGAGACTCTGTCTCAAAAAAAAAAAAAAAAAAAAAAAAAAAAAGAATGTAGTGATAAAGGTACATCTTGTCTGCAATTTCCCCTCAAATGGTTCAGATAAAAATGATAAAATGGTAACGCAAACGTAAAATGTTAACCTGGAGAAACTAGAAAGGTTTACGGGAATTATTTGTACTAGTTTAGCAACGTTTCTTTAATTACTTTAAAGATTAACAAAATTACTGGGATTACTTAGGGAGAAAACGTGAGGAGCGAACCAACCTAGTGCTAAGACACGAATTAACTAACACATTTAAGCAGAAATCAGAAGAGTAAAAAGGAAGTCCAGTGGGATGCGGACAGAGTTTCGAAGAAAAGTATAGCGTCTGTGCTCTTCTTTACCCTAAATTACTAAGAGATGACTTTCCGGCAACTGTCCTGTCCCAGTCACTAAAGCCAATCCCGCCGCACAGGTCTGCGCAAACACAATCCTGCCCCAGCCGGCTCCGCCATGTTCTGTCACTCAGCTTGCGCGCGCATAAGCACGCACGCACCAACCAATCGGTGCCGACGTCGCGGGCTCGTTAGCGCAAGGGCGGGGCGATCGTCTACACATGCGCACGGCTGGGCGCGCCTTCCTCCTTCTCGCCGAACGCCGCCGCCATGGTAAGTCTTGCTGCCGCGGGCTCCGGGTCTGCTTTACCACGCCGCTCGACCTCCACCCCGGCGGGCGAGCTGAGGCGCGCAATGGCGCCCAGAGGGTCCTGGGCAGCGCGTGGTGAGGGTGCACGGGCAGTCCGTGCACGGGGGTCGGGCCCTTCCCGGACTGGGGGCTGGTGAGCGCGTGTAGGGCCGGGCAGGCCCGGGCCGCCTTGGGCCACGCGTGCGCGCCGCCGGAGCTGGACGGATGAGGCGGTCAGTGGCCTGGCCTAGGCGGAACCTGGGGGCCTGGGGGGCGGGCGGGTGTCGTGCAGCCCCCAAAGGCCTGGAGGTGGCAGGAGCCGGGCTTTCGCCGCCGCCGGGTTTGCAGATTTGGTCTATCCAGGTTGGCCCGTGGTGTTCAGGCGTGTTCCCATTCAGCACTGTTTTTCGCTGCAGTTAGCCATGTGGTCTTTAAGCTGCAGAAAGTTATGTAAACTGATGAGTGCTTTTAAGTAAGTCTCGCTGTCTTTTTCTTCCCTCACGTTAGGTGTTCAGGCGCTTCGTGGAGGTTGGCCGAGTGGCCTACGTCTCCTTTGGGCCTCATGCCGGAAAGCTGGTCGCGATTGTAGATGTTATTGATCAAAATAGGGTAAGTGAAATTATCACAACTTTTTACTAAACGTAGCAGTGAACTGTAGCACTATAGATGGTAATCGAGATGAGAATGCTATGAGTGGTGAGAATGCTATGAGTGGTAGCTTTATTTTATTATTGGGAAAACAGGGTAGGTTAGGGGTTTCAAGCACAGATTTAAGTTAGCTATTCCTGGATTTTTGGTATTACCTCAGCTACTTAAATTGGTCAGAGCTTTTAGCTAATGATAGGCTGAAAGGTTTTGAGGTTTAAATGAGTTACCATGTATGAAGTAGGTTTAGAACAGGTCCAGACACCTGGACCTGTGTCTTTTGCGTTTGCTGTTGTAAGTATTTGAGAGCAGCAAATTAAGGACTTGAACAATACTTATGAACGAACATAAAGTTGATAGAAATGTAGGGATTAAAGATCTAAAGTTGCCTGGCAAATTACATGTAGTTGATTTCCACGGTGTACTACTAGTGGTGGTAGTTCATAAGTTTTTAAAGAAGCATTTAATGGTATAAAAGTAAAGCTGTATGATTCAAATACAATTTAAATAAGCTTGTTGTAAAGTAGGGTAATCTTTGTTTTTTCTGAGGAATTCATTTAAATAATAATGTGGATTTGATGGCTTTGAAAGGACTAGTAGTCATATAGCATATCCATTTTAATTGCTGTTATGTTTTTGCACTGAGATCCTTGATCTTTGTGTTCTATAGGCTTTGGTTGATGGACCTTGCACTCAGGTAAGAAGACAGGCCATGCCTTTCAAATGCATGCAGCTCACTGACTTCATCCTCAAGTTTCCACACAGGTAACTAACTATCCACCAATCATCACTCCTGTCTGAGCTTTGTTTATAATAGTAAAAGTTGTCTTAATTCAAAAAATTTTGTTACGTTGAGAATATAGTAAACACCACAGAAGATTCAGAAAGGGGAGTTACATTGTAGAAGTAAACAGGCATTTATTTTTAAAATGCCATATAGTCACTTTTCCACCCTGGTAATTTTCTGGCTTTGCCTTTATTCGGGCTTGCCATCCTCTTTTCTTGTGGTCCCCCTTTCTTTAGTATTTTCACATAATAACAATAAGAAATTCTGTTCTCCACTGAACATAGTAACTTTTAGCTTTAAAACAAATACTAAGTCTTACGTCTTCTGATTCTGGCTATCATTAAGTGACCTTTAAGTGTGTGTTAGGTATAAGGTATTTAACTTAAGAGCTTCTGTTCTCAGCTTACATTTAGAGAATTTGAGTAATGAGCAGTGATTCTTTTTTAATATGGAAATTAAAACACTGTGATGTGTTGCTATAAAGTTATCTCAATCTACAGTGACAGTAGGTTGAAATGGAGTATATAGTATAGCTTGGCTATTTACAGATAAGATAGCCCTGAACCGATTTTGTGTACATATAAACAGCAGGATGAAAAGTATGCCGTGCACTTCAGATTGTGTTGGTATGTGCATGATACTGATAGAGACTTTTCAAGTATTGGTTGTTGAAAACTTCGCACTTGAACAACCTGGAGTGAACCTGTCTGTGCTGTGGTATTACAACTGTCACATTGAGGCACAATTAGGATGAATCTTGAGGATATTTGTCAAAGTTCATTGTGTAGCAGGGTTCCTCAAACTTTTTAAACAGGGGGCCAGTTCACTGTCCCTCAGACCATTGGAGGGCCGGACTATAGTTTTAAAAAAAAACTATGAACAAATTCCTATGCACACTGCACATATCTTATTTTGAAGTAAAAAAAACAAACGGGCAGAAACGCCTGCATGTGGCCCTCTGGCCGTAGTTTGAGGATGCCTGGTGTAGAGGGATTTCACGTGACTTATTTTCTGGACTTTTTGGTGACTGTTTTCTCTGGGTGCTCTTGTTTTCTGTCTTAGATCCTTGAATGATGCAGCCAGGTTTTTTTTTTTTTTTTAACGATGTTTGGCCACAAATCATTACTGTAAAAGATAAAAACAGGCCTAAGGATTAACTTGCCTTGTTAATTATGAAAAGGAAATGGTTTTCTACATATGTACTACTCTAAGTGGAATTACATATGGTTGGAGGTCATTTCTGATTCCATAAAATGGACTGGATTGCAGTTTTAGTTAAAGTTGTGCTTGTAATCATAATCTATCCTGGCTTAGTGAATACCATTCAAATAGTTAAAAGACTTAGTGTGCCAGGTGTAGTATGCTATGTAGACAGTTAAAACTAGAAGTGTAACACAAAGGGTGTTTGGCAGAAGATAAAAAGCTGTCCTTGGCTGTGTGTGTCTTCAAAGTTTATTCCTTAATCTTTGGTCTTGGCTCTTTCTAGTGCCCGCCAGAAGTATGTCCGACAAGCCTGGCAGAAGGCAGATATAAATACAAAATGGGCAGCCACAAGATGGGCCAAGAAGATTGAAGCCAGAGAAAGGGTAATGACTTGGGGTCATTTGAATATTGGACTTTTTTTTTTTTTTTTAAAGAGGATTCAGTATAGTACAAAAGGGATAATTTTAACTTTGTTTTTTTTTTTTAATAGAAAGCTAAGATGACAGACTTTGATCGTTTTAAAGTTATGAAGGCTAAGAAAATGGTAAGTTTTAAGATCCGTATTCTTGTACAACTTAGCCTCAGGATGAGAAGGGAGCCAGTAGCTAAATCCCATTTTAAACTGCTGGTCTTTGGGGTGCTTCATGTGAAAAGGGAGAATTTAGAGTTTTTGTATGTATGTACAATAAATGCTTTCTTATTAACAATTTTCAGAGGAACAGAATAATCAAGAATGAAGTTAAGAAGCTTCAGAAGGCAGCTCTCCTAAAAGCTTCTCCCAAAAAAGCACCTGCTAAGGGTGCTGCTGCAGTTGGAGCGGCTGCTGCTAAAGTTCCAGCAAAAAAGGTGACCACTGCAGGCAAGAAGGCTCCCGCCCAGAAGGTTCCTGCCCAGAAAGCCACAGGCCAGAAGGCAGCACCTCCTGCGAAAGCTCAGAAGGGTCAAAAAGCTCCAGCCCAGAAAGCACCTGCTCCAAAGGCATCTGGCAAGAAAGCATAAGAGTATTATAAAAGTAATAAAGGTTCTTTTTGACATGTTGGCAAATCTATTTAAGTTTGTGAATTGAAAGCCTTTTGCTGAGGCTGGGTGTTAGAAGGCAGACTGATAGAATTGTTAGCATCATTAGAAAATCCATTCCTGAGTCTGCCTCTGTCCAGACTTGGAGATGTAGTACAAGGCCATCACAAAATTGTAACTGGTGAATATTTTTATGGGAAATCACTATGGTTAGAACATCAAGTGATATTTTTTCTCCTGTGAATAGGTAAAATTCTAGCCTTTTTAAAACTATAAAACTCATAAAGGCATAAAGTTTCCAGCCTCTTGATGCTCAAGAGTCCTAGGATATTTTCTCATAAAAATAAACTGTAGGAGAATAAGACAAGTATATAAATTATGCAATTTGAGCATCTCTAATCTGAGATGATCCAAAATCTGAAACTAAGCACCAACATGGTGCCACAAGTGGAACATTCCACATCTGACCTCATGGCAGGTTGAACACAAAATGCAGGCACACAATATAATTTACTCAGTGTCCCCAAGGAAAGAAATAGTTAAAGTTTTGTATATAAGGTAATATATAAAACAAATTTCATGCTTAGTCTTAGATCCCATCCCCAGGGATGTTAAGTATATGCAAATATTCCAAAATTTGAAACATTTTTGGTCTTAAGCATTTCACTTGACCTCTGTGTGGTAGGTGGGGTTTTTTGATTCTTTACAAGATTTTGGTAATTTTGGACACTGAAGCATCCTGGATGGATTTAAATACTATAAGGCTATACATTTTGGAAATTTAGTGATAAATTTAAAATGAAGCTCATTTTCTAAACAAAAGGTAGCTTCCAACCTCCACTGAGATAAGGACACAACATTAATTTGCTTCATTGATAGGCAAGTGATAATGATGTAATAGCCTTTATAATAGGGAAAGGTGAGAGCACTTCTGTCAGATTGCCAGTGGTTTTGAAGGTCCTTTGGCTCCAGTCGGTGAGGTGCTCAGGATGAGAAAGCTTCAGAGTAGAAGCAGCATTCAAACTGCACCTAGAACATAATGTAATATGGAACAATGGAAATTGGAAATTCCAGTCTAAGGGACTTAGAGGAAAGTATTGAGGTATAAGATGCCTGAAAAAGATTAGAAAGTAAAATTAATAAGGTGGGGCCATATGATATATTTTTGAGCAAGGGAGTAATCTTCATGAAGGTCAGTCTAGCAGCATAATCTGGATTGGGTTGGAGGATGGGAAAGGAGATTGGAAAATTATTAAAATATCCAGGTACATAAAAGTCCACTTTGATTATAGAAAACTGCACACTTGTCCAGGTAGCCTCAGAGAGGGAGGATGGCATAGGGAAAGAATACTGATTTCAAAGTTGTATCTAGGTTTAAATCCTGTCATTCAGCCCCAAATCATTCTTGTATTTTTTTTTTAATTTCAGCATATTATGGGGGTACAGATTTTAAGGTTTCAATAAATGCCCTTTCCCCCCCTTCCCCCATTCTTGTATTAATACCTTACATGAGCCTCATCTGAAAAATAAGGACCCTGATACCTGCCTTATATTATGGCAAGGATCAGATGAGTCAAATGAGATGCTTGGGAAGTGGGGTCCATATCCTCAACCTCTGCTACAATTATTCCCACACATTAAGTATTCAGTAATTTAGGTTGAATTGTGTTGAGTTACACTGGCTCTATAGACAAAATTAGGAAATTAGTTTGATTTTCAGGGAACCTCTACTAGTTTGTACTTCAATAGCCTCTGGTATTCAGGTAGTTGGCATGTCCTCTAATTCATGTTACTTATTTCCTTCTCATCTGTTGAAATACTGTTTATCCTTTAGTACCTAAAAGGTTACCTCATTCTACTCATTAGCTGATTTTTTAAATTTCTGGACTAAATTATGAACACATACACATCATAATGAAACACAATAGTTGAAAGTGAAGGACTTATTTCCACTTCCCATTTCAGAAATTTCTGAAAAGTTTAGGGACACTATCTGAAAGAGCCAGAAGGGTTTTAAAAAGCAAACAGTGTCATGACCAGATTTAAATCTCAAATCATCCTGGCTGCAGTGTGGAAGGAAGGATTGGAGGGGGCTAGACTGGAGACCAGGGGAATGGTTAGGCTGTCTCAGTAATCCAGGGCAGAGAAGATGCAGAAGAGGGAGTCATCCCAGGTGATTAACTTGCTTGGTTTGATGCAAACTGGTGCCTCTCAGCGGGATGAAGGAACTGGAAAGGGGAGGAGGAACGGGAAGGATGATAAAATTAGTTTGGAACAGTCTGAATTTTAGGCTCTTGTGGAGTAGTCAAGCAGAAATAAACAATAGGCAATTTGAAACAGGTCTCCATTTCGCATCTATCTGCATAGTGCCTGGCCAATAGGAGGCTCTATTGCCATGATTATTTTATCTGGGCTAGAGAAGTGTCTTACAGGAGAGTGGCAATGACACACAGGAGTAATAATGTCAGCAATAATTTAGCATTTCTTTTGACTTAGATATGGTATAAAAACAAAAAATGTTGTGTTTCACATGAACTGACTCAATCCACTGAATTTATAAATTCAAAACTAGTACCATTCTCCCTTGAGTAATTGAGGCAAAGACTTAAGTATAACTTGAGCAAGTCCATACGGTTAAACGGTGGAGCCAGGAACACAGACAATGTGACCCCAGACCCCACGTCTTACATCACACACAGTCCAGTAAATCAGCCATTAAGTGGGAGACGGGCTATAAACCAAACCCATCAGAAGGTTAAGTTACCTAGTAAACGCTACAGCCAGAATTCAGAGGATAAAAAGAATAATGTGGACTCTGTCCTTGAGGAATTTATCGTCTGGTTGGAGTGCCAAGACATAAGCAAAAATAATAAAATAGCAAATGCCGAGGGGTCGTGGGGAGGGGAGGGGTGGGAGTCTGGCTGGGGGGGAAACCATAGAGAAGGGCCAGCCTCCCGACTTCCTAGAGAGGCGCTAGGGACCGCAGCCCACTCGCGCTTCCGCCTTGGCTGCGGGCGCTCGGGGTGAGTGACTCCGGGTTCCCTGACCAGGCGTTTCCTGACCCGGCTCCGTGTCCTGGAGGTCCAGCGTTGCGACCGCGCAGACACCGTCCTCGGGGCCCGCGTGGCCGACCAGAACTCGGGCCCAGCTCCTTGCCTCAAAGGCGCAATCGACCTTCCTGCCCCGAAGAGCTGGCCTGATGTCCTGTCTGGCTCGCGGTACTCAGGGCGGAGGGCCCGTGACTATAGGGTCGCCTGCTTCCCTGACTGCAGCTTTCAAGTCTTACCCTTGTCACCTGGAGCCAGATCACCACTTGCATTTTGTCCTGCAGCCTGTGGTTGGTTCAAGAGTACCCGTTATCCTGTTTTCTCTCTAAAGGCTCGTTTTGGGTCTTTGACGTGATCACTAGAAGCATTCAGCACAACCTACTTAGTAATGTATTCATAGCGGGGCAAAGGATTTTCTTAAAAGTCATGAATCCATTGCAGCTCTTGACTCTTGTTTCACAGATATTCTTTCTAGGAAGTTCCAGCTTCACCAGGCAGATCTATAGGAGAATGTACAAAGGGAAAGAATTTGCAGGATCCTACGAATCAGTGGAGAGGGTGGTTTCAGAACAAGCAAAGTGTCCTAAGAATATCTGTTTCCATTGATAGTGGCAGGAGACTGAGAGGGGAAGAAGTGGAGAGTGGGAAAGAAGACGGAATCAATCTCATTGTGGTTCTCTTTCCTCTTAGCTCTGAAGATTCTTGTTTTTGCAAACAAGAGGGCAGTGCATGAAGCCGGGGGTCATCAGCCATGCTCCAGATAGTATGGTTCCAGGTGAGCCGAGCTTTTTTCCAGCTTTCCATATTCAGAACAGATGTGAAAGGTCACTACAGCTTCAATATCCTGACTTGGCCAGTCCTATGCTGAGCTTTGCATCCATCAATCAATAGAGTATGGCAAAGGAGTATGCTAGGGGCGTTGATGAAGGAGAGTAGGTAAATTTGGGAGGATTGAGTTGATTCAGAAAGAAGGAAAGAATTCTAGAAAATGAGAATCAGCATCCATGAAAACTCAAAGTGTGGTCCATAGATGAGCAGCTTCTGCATCACCAGGGTGCTTGTTAGGCAGAATTACAGGTCCCATTCCCAATTTCTTGAATCAGAATCTACGTTTTTTTTTTTTTTTTTACAAGATCTAGGGAGTTAATCAGCAAGTTAAAATCTGAGGAGTGCTTGTCTGCATCACAGTACACAGAGGAAAGCCACCTTCTGATATTTGACAGGCACTCCCAGGGGAGGAGTTTGCCCTGCAGACCACCCAGTTGAAACTGGGAGCATTTGGAAGGTATAGATTGATGGGGGAGGTGTATTCTTGGAGGAATGCTGAGTTTGGAGCTGAAGCCAGTGCCTTTAGCCCATTGCAAAGATGGCAGCATAAACTCTATGAGAGCATGTATCCTTTGTTGACACAAATTCATGCAGCAGTGAGAGGAGTGTCCCCCCAGAGTTTTCTGTGTGATAGTGGATGATTTCACTGGATTTTTCTCCAGTGTTCTAGATCATGTAATGAGAAGCTGAGTGTATGTATCATGTAATGGATATATGTAATGAGAAAGCTCCATTCCAGAGACTTAACAGCAATGTGTATGTGCTCCTTTTTGTGGATATTGGACCATCTATGTCTATTTGAGCACTTCAGCCAAAATTAGTTCCTATAAGTCAGGAAATGTTTAAACATCTGGATGGAGAAGGCTGCTCTCCTAGTGCTTTGTCTGAAGTACAGTAGTTACTTAGGATTAGGTTCTACTAAGAAAATCCCAAGTGACAGTGGCTTAAACAAGGTAGAGCCTTCTCTGTCATGCAAAAGAAGTCTATAAGAGTCAGTCCAGGGCTAGTGTAGCAGATCCACTATTATCTTGTTCTCAGGCTCTTTCTGTCTTTCTGCTCTACCATCCTAGCACTGTCTCACATGCTCTAGGCCACTTTATGGTCCAAGATGGCCACTGATCTCTAGCCATCACGTGTGCATTCCAGCTAAAAGAGGAGATGCCAGAAAAGTTGAACCTTTCTTTTTTAGGAAGCTTCTCAGAAGTCCCTGATAATATACTTGCATTTCATTGGCCTCACTTAGTTGCCAGGGCTGAGTACAACCTCAAATAAAATTAGGGTTCTATTACTAAGGAAGAAAGGGAGTATATACACACACACAAACAGATGCACACACCTGTTCGTCTTTGATCTAATTTCTATGAGGAATACTTGTCATTTAGAATCTTCTAGGAAATTTCCCCAGTCTTATCTGTGGTTATAATAAGTGCTGAGATTTATATGACGTCATGTGCCAGGTGATGTTTTAGTGCTTTGTACATATTAACTCATATTACCCTTATAAGAGCCCTATCAGATAGTACTACTATTATCCCAGTTTTACAAATGGGGCAACTGAGGCACAAAAAGGTTAAGTACCTCATCTAGGGTCACATAGTTAATGAGTATCAGGGATGGGATTTGATCCTAGGGAGTCTGGCTCTAGAGCAGGGTTTTCAACCTCAGTGGTATTTACTTTTCATGCCAGGCAATTCTTTATTTTGGGTATACTTTGTAGGATGTTCATCAACGTTTCTGGCCACTAACTATTAGATGCCACTACCACTTCCATCTACCACCATGCTGCAGTTCAGTTGTGGCAACTCCAGACATTGCCACATAGACCCTGGGGGGCAAAACTACCCCCCTATTGAGAACCACATAGTTCTAAATGTCTGTGCTGTTTGTCACTATGCTGTGCTGCCTCTGTAACCTACTTCCAATACAGGGAAATCAACAGCCCCACCTAATAATGGAGAAAGGAGTAAGTGCAAGCAAAGGAGAGAAGCAGAGTGATCATGGATGGAACAGGATGTTGAGAAGCTAAATGTTTCAGGAAACAAGGAACCAAAGAATGCATTGATAATTAGAGAGTTATCTCAGAGGTGTGGAGGGGTAGAGCATAATGTGAGGAAAGGTGAGGTCCATGTTCCCAGCTGTTGACTCTGAAGGAAGTAAGAGCATTAACATTTGGGGTCAGTGAAGTATCTATTCTGTACTGTCCAATAAACTACCCCCGAGCTACATGTGCCTATTTAAATTAAAATCAATTAAAATTAAAAATTCAGTTCCTCAGTCACACCAGCCATATATGAACTTTCTTCTCTAGGTGTTTTCTGATTTCTTTACTGTATAGTTACTGATTTCCTTTGGCAACTAATAAGTAATTTATGGAAGAGACATTTAAGGTCATGCAAATAATTATGCTTCTCATCCAAATTTCTTCCTAGATTTAGCATCCATTGATGATTTTGGGGCAAACCAATCTTTACAATGATGACTATGGATTTTCTAGTACTTTCGGAGATATCTTTCTTCCACCCAGAAGAGACTAAGCACAAAGAGAAGTTTGCTAACATGATGAACTGGGATAGAGTACAGTGTGAGTCAGAGAAATGTTATAGTAGGACTAATTTACATAAAAGTGGTTAGTTCATTTTGAAGTTTTTGCTTCCTTGTACAACCCTATAATAGATACTTAGATAAAAAGGACTCCCCTTAGTCCATTTCAAGGTGCTTGATATTGCTGATTCCCCTCATCTGAAAAGTGGAATAATAATTCTTACTTCACAGATGTATTATTGTGATTGAACAACTTGATGTAAAAGCAACTGACACAGGCACAAAGCCCTAAACAACCCGTGATGGTTTCCTTCTTTTTTTTTTTTTTTTTTTTTTTGAGACAGAGTCTCACTTTATTGCCCAGGCTAGAGTGAGTGCCGTGGCATCAGCCTAGCTCACAGCAACCTCAAACTCCTGGGCTCAAGCAATCCTGCTGCCTCAGCCTCCCAAGAAGCTGGGACTACAGGCATGTGCCACCATGCCCGGCTAATTTTTTTTTTTCTATATATATTAGTTGGCCAATTAATTTCTTTCTATTTATAGTAGAGATGGGGTCTCGCTCTTGCTCAGGCTGGTCTCGAACTCCTGAGCTCAAATGATCCGCCCACCTCGGCCTCCCAGAGAGCTAGGATTACAGGCTTGAGCCACCGCGCCCAGCCGGTTTCCTTCTTCCTTGAGAAGTTGGAGATGGTTTTAGTGGGAGGCAGAGAGAGATACAGATGGTGAAGAGGACAGCATTGGCAAGTTTGGCAGAGCTTAGATGATCAGGGGACATCTAGGATGGAGGCAGGTTGAAAGACAGGTACCTGCTGTGGCTGATTTAGAAAACATGCTGGAAGAATATACCTGGCTTGTGGAACCAGACATAGGTTGAGATGATCACCAAGCAGAGAACAGCAGGTGCTGGACTGTGTGCTTAAGATGATTATTATTGGAGCCCCAGAGGTGTGGACATGGAAAGTGGGGAAGTAGCTGAGGGGTTTCCTTGACTAGGGTGCTGTGTGTCTCTCCCCACTAGTATAAACCTTCTTTGGGGCTCAGAGCCATGGAGTCTATTAGATTTATCCCTTCCCTGGAATTCAGGTTCTTCCCTCTGGTCATATGCAGGGCTTGAGCAGGAACCTGTTGTTTCAGGAGCCAGTGACCTTTGAGGACGTGGCTGTGTACTTCACCCAGAATGAATGGGCCAGCCTGGACCCTGTGCAGAGGGCCCTGTACAGGGAGGTGATGCTGGAGAATTATGCAAATGCGGCTTCCTTGTGTAAGTCCTCCTTCCTCTTTGAAACTTGGCTTCTGCCCTTAGGGTCTCCTAGATTCCTCCTTAGTAGCTCTGGGATCTCTAATGCCACCAGGAATGATATCCTTTGAGCTGGGCTCACTAATCCCCAGTTTCAGGCATAGCTGGATGGAGAAAGGGCTGGGTTCTCTTTGGTTTTTAACAGGACCCCCCTCTTTTCTGATTCCTAGTGGGGACTCCACTGCAAGGGGCTTTCCTCTGGGCACAGAGAGAACTGAGAAGGTTCCTGGTGCACCATCTCCAGTCTTCTAGTTCTCTAGAGGAGACCTTGGTCCCATCTCCTATGCGTGAGAGTCTCCTAGGACTCCCATGTACAAACCTCCAGTGACTGTGGAGCTTCTGTCCTCTTAGAGGCCAGAATAAGCTTTGAGCCCTTCCTTAGATTCCCCACATTCTCTCCTCACTGACCTCACTTAGTCTCCTGGGGCATCCACTGCATTTTTTTTTACCTGACAAAGCAGAGGGTAGTCTGAGGGAGGCCAGTGGTGACTCTCCTCAGCTTCCTGTTCCTTTTTGTTTTCTCCTCTAGCAGCATTTCCACTTCTCAAGCCAGATCTGATTTTCCAGCTGGAGCAAGGAGAAGCACCATGGGGCCCGGACCTCTGGATGTCTGCTGGGGGAGAGGCCCTGAGAGGCATGTGCACAGGTGAGCAGGAGAACCTACCATCTTTCATTCCAGCTTTGCCTTCTTGTTTCTTTCAATTATTTAACACGAAAGAGGTTTTTCTCCTGTCACATGGCTGTTATAGGGATAAAAACAGTCACTCTTATTCAGAGAAGTGTTGCTCACTAGAGCTTCAACTCTAAACTGGAAAAGATTAGTCCAGCTATTTCATTTTCTGTCATTTTTCTTTGTAAAGCTAAAGAGTTTCAAACTCCTGTGGTGAAAATAGGCCATCTTAAGAATATAAACACAATATAGTAAGAACTTGATTCTGTAACATTTTTATGTGTATGTGTGTGTGTATGAAACTGTACATGAGAATAGAACTTCTCTGAATTCCTAAACTGAACTTTTTCTGAATTCCTAAACACTAAATTATAAATTAGCTTTTGAAAGAAGGCTTGTTTATGTATTGGAAATGAATGGTTTCCTTTTTTGAAAGATACTAGATTGAGGTAAATGTAAAGAACCATTCAGAAATTTGGTTTATAGCCTTTCTCATTCAGTTGCCCTCTTCTTATACTCTCTCAATCCTTTATACTGTTCAGAGCCTCTGTAAACCAATGCTCCTTTCTGGTTTCTTGCCACTTGTGTCTTAATCAGTGCCTTTAAGTTGACTTTAGCACTTTAGGTTATCTTTTTTTTTTTTTTTTGAGACAGAGTTTCACTTTATTGCCCAGGCTAGAGTGAGTGCCATGGCGTCAGCCTGGCTCACAGCAACCTCAAACTCCTGGGCTCAAGCAATCCTGCTGCCTCAGCCTCCCAAGAAGCTGGGACTACAGGCATGTGCCACCATGCCCGGCTAATTTTTTTCTATATATATTTTAGTTGGCCAATTAATTTCTTTCTATTTATAGTAGAGATGGGGTCTCGCTCTTGCTCAGGCTGGTCTCGAACTCCTGAGCTCAAATGATCCTCCCACCTCGGCCTCCCAGAGAGCTAGGATTACAGGCTTGAGCCACCGCGCCCGGCCACTTTAGGTTATCTTGATGAAGAGCCTTTCCCGGTAGCCTTCCTGCAGTTCTCAGTATTTCCCTTTGCCACATCCACATGTTGTCTAATTAGCTTGCCAAAGGCTTTAACCCAGCATTAATTCAATAGAACTTTCTATAGTATGGATTGTTAGATATCTGCACTGTTCAGTGTGGTAGGCATTAGCCATATGCGTGTGGCTAGTGCAACCAAGGAACTGAATTTTTAATTTTATTTCATTTAAATTAATTTAATTAAAATTTAAATAGCCACATGTGTGGCTGGTAGCCACATGGGACTATGCAGCCTTAAGTAATTGAAAGAATAACCTCAATCTGCCTCTTTTAGTTTCAGATTAATAAGTTTCAAACTCTGGTGTGCATCAGAATTACTTGTGAGGCTTGTTAAAATACAGATTGCTAGGTGCCACCTCCAGAGATTCTATTTCAGTAGACTGGGGTGGGCCTGAGAATTTGCATTTCTAACAAGTTTCCGGGTGGTGCTGGTCCCAGGACCACAATTTGAGACCACTGTTCTTGAGAATCTAGAGCTATGTTCCTGAAACCCTGGGTTGCAACTCATCTGTGAGTTGTGATCAGCATTTTAAAAATAGACTGGACCAGGCATGGGGGCTCATGCCTGTAATCCAAGCATTTTGGGAGGCCAAGGTGGGAGGATCACTTGAGGTCAGGAGTTTGAGAATAGCCTGGGCAACATAACAAGACCACATGCCTATAAAAAAATTTGAAAAATTAGCCAGGTATGGTGATATGCACCTGTAGTCCTAGCTACTTGGGAGGCTGAGGTAACAGGATTGCTTGAGCCCAGGAATTCAAGACTGCAGTGAGCTATGATCATGATGCCACTGCACTCCAGACTGGTAACAGAGCAAAACCCTGTCTCAAAAAAAAAAAAACAAAAAACAAAAACAGAAAAGAAAAAAAGAAAGAAAGAAAAATATTACAGTGTACTAGGTATAAATAAAATAAACCAAAATAGTATAAAATCTGTCATGAATGCATCACTCTTATTAAGGATAGTGTTTTGTGAAACTTATTTCTGTTTTAGTTGTGTGCTTGTGTAAGCAAGTCTGTACTGGATTAGGATCTAAAATGTGAGTCATAGTCAACAAGGCTTGAGAAACACTATGGTAGAAGTTTTACTTGTCAGACTGTTAGTGCTTGGAAAGGCAAAAAACCTTTCTATATTGTAGTGCCAACAGGGAGAGCATGAGCTCCCCACCCTGCCCAAGTTGCCATGTCCAGACTAGGCAGAGTTCTTGACCAGGCCTGTCTTTTCCCCTTTCAGAGGTCAGTGTCCCAGAGGACAGCATTTGGGTTTTGAAATTGTGGTCCTCTTATGAATCCTTTGTAACCAGCAGTGTTACAAACTACTTTCTCTCTAGTCAGGCTTGTGATAGAGTACATCTCTTTAAAAATGACAGAATATTGAATCAGGTGTGGTGGCTCATGCCTATATTCCCAGCACTTTAAGACCCTGAGGTGGGAGATCACTTGAGCTAGGGAGTTCGAGACCGGCCAGGCAACATAGCAAAATCCCATCTTTATAATAAATGAATAAAATAAAATAGAAGTAATACCTGTGTTCTCCTCACAAGGTTCTTGTAGGAAGTAAAGTAAGAATAAGATAGTGAATGTGAAAGCCCTTTGTAAATGTTAAATGTAAGAGATTTACAAAAAATAATTTTAAAAAGTATATAAAAAATAAAAATTACAGAATATTTTCAATTATTTTTGACAGGTTTCATGCCTTGATAAAGCCTTGGGATCCACTATTGTAGACAACATCTCCTAGCCCTCTGGATACCATGTGGTGCTAGAGTTGCCTATCCAGCTCTCTCTGCTTCAGTTTAGAGATCTCTTTCTTCACCTTCAGCTCCCTCTGCTTTTTTTCATTGCTTCTGCTTCCTGGGACTTCTGTACCCCATCCCCATTTGCCTTTATCTATTTTCCTTAAGTAACAGCTTTTGCAGTCCTTACTCTTTTTGTCATCCTTACAGCATTGCTTACCTTCTCCTCCTTCAGTGTTTTTATTTTTATTTATTTATTTATTTTTGAGACAGAGTCTTGCTTTGTTACCCAGGCTAGAGTGAGTGCCGTGGCGTCAGCCTAGCTCACAGCAACCTCAAACTCCTGGGCTCAAGCAATCCTGCTGCCTCAGCCTCCTGAGTAGCTGGAACTACAGGCATGTGCCACCATGCCCGGGTAATTTTTTCTATATATAGTTGGCCAATTAATTTGGCCAAATTAAGTTCTATATATAGTTGGCCAAATTAGTTGGCCAATTAATTTCTTTTTTTTTTTTTATAGTAGAGACGGGGTCTCGCTCTTGCTCAGGCTGGTTTCGAACTCCTGACCTCGAGCAATCCACCTGCCTCGGCCTCCCAGAGTGCTAGGATTACAGGCGTGAGCCACCGTGCCCGGCCCTCCAGTGTTTTTATTCTCTCTTTGGGGCACCATTAGGTAGCTATGTCTTTCTCCAGAAGTACATGTGTCTAGGGCAATCTGATAATGCTTTCTCCCTTTTCCTTCTGGCATAAAGAATAAGGGACTGTTATGTTTCCTTTTTATCATGTTAGGTGGTAAAACCAAGACAAAGAAGGAAGAACAAGCACCCAAACTGAACATTTCTAAAGGATCAGAGTCTCATGGACTGCCAGCGGAGGGGCTGCTGATGGACAGTCCCCAGTACCCTCACTTCAAGGACAGGTTAGAGAAGTCACAGCTATATGACACAGAGAAGAAAACAAACTTAAAGAAAGGAGATTGCACAGGTTTGACAGTCCAGGATCCTAAATCCTCCACTATTAAAAGAGAAGGGATAGCCAAGAAACTGGAAGAAAGCAGTAGTGTCAGCACACATCTCATTACAAAGCAGGGCCTTCCTGGAGAACAGGTGTTTTATAAATGCGGTGAGTGCGGTAGTTACTACAACCCCCAATCAGACCTTCACCAGCATCAGAGAATTCATACTGACAAAAAGCCCTACAAATGCAAGGAATGTGGGAAAACCTTCAGATATAACTCAAAACTGTCACGGCATCAGAAAATTCACACTGGGGAAAAACCATATTCGTGTGAGGAATGTTGGCAAGCCTTCAGTCAAGATTCCCACCTTCTTCAACATCAGAAACTCCATGGTGGAGAGAGGCCCTATGAGTGTACAGAGTGTGGGAAAACCTTCAGCTACAATTCAAAACTGATTCGGCATCAGAGAATCCACACTGGGGAGAAGCCCTTTAAATGTAAGGAGTGTGGGAAGGCATTCAGATGTCGCTATGACTGCATCATCCATGAGCGAATTCACACTGGGGAGAAACCCTATGAATGTAAGGCGTGTGGGAAAGGTTTCAGTTCTAATTCAGTCCTGATTCAGCATCAGAGAATCCACACTGGGCAGAAACCTTATGAATGTAAAGAGTGTGGCAAGGCCTTCCGCCGCAGTTCGGTATTTCTTCAGCACCAGAGGTTCCACACTGGGGAAAAACTTTACAAGTGTAATGACTGTTGGAAAACTTTTAGTTGTAGCTCCCGCTTCATAGTACATCAGAGAATCCACACTGGGGAGAGACCTTATGAATGCCAGGAGTGTGGGAAGACATTCAATCAGAAAATCACCCTGGTTCAGCATCAGTGAGTTCACACAGGGGAAAAACCTTATGAGTGTAAGGAGTGTGGGAAAGCCTTCAAATGGAGTGGAAGTTTCATTCAGCATCAGAAGTTGCATATCAGGAAGAAACTTGTCCAAGGTACAGGGCCATCTGCAGTTAAGCCCCACTGCCCCTCTGCAGTGCTCTCCCTTTTGCCTCACCAGAGTGCGTGCTCTGCCTCAGCCCCACCGGGGCCTCTCCCATCTTCTCCACGTGCCGAACTACTTCCTCCCTCTGTGCCTCTCTTCCTGCTACTCTCTTCACCTGCAATGGCTAACTCTTCACCCGTCCAAATAGTACACTTCTTTCAGGATCTCGCTTCATCTATGAAGTCATCTCCTTATAGGCTGAATCTTTTGTCTCATTCCCCGTGAGTTCCCTCATGTGCTCAACTCCCCTTGCATCTCAAGTTATCAGTGTTTCCACTGGGCTCTTGATCATGTCTGTATTGGTCTTGTCTTATATAAGTCATTATTATTTTGCCAACTTCATTTTAAGTTCTCAGACTGAAGGACCATGCTTGATTACTCTCTTTTATCCCCTGGGTAGGAAATGGCAGTATTTGCTATTTATAGTATACAGTTTTGGTCTATGCTATGAGTCTGCATCTGCCTTCTGGGGCTACTGGAGTTGGATGAGTTTGCAGAACACTTTAGGTTTTAGGGGATATGGCATTATGAGGGAATAGGCCATTGTATAATAATTAGAGATACAGGAGAAATGCAAAGCCTGTGGAGGGAGGTAATCAGAGAAAGTATGCAATGATTGCCTTTAGGATTTAAGGAGGGCCATTTGGTGGACCAGTGGTAATGTTCACTGTGGGGAGAATCTGAGCCTTGGAATTTTATTATCCTGATAGTGACTATTATGAGGGCCCTGTATAACTACGTGAAAAGAAAATGAAGTGATGCGTTGGCACAGATAGTAATAATGTAAAACTATGTCTTTAAACTTGATTGGAATGGGATGTGGTTTGTCAGTTTGGGTTCCTTTTCTATTCCCATTCATATCTTTTTTTTCAATTTCAATGCCCACTCAAATATATAAGTAAAAAAGTGACTTGGGCTTGTGCAGTTTTGGGTAGGCATCTGAGTATAGTAATCTCTATAATTATACATAGACTGACCTTGTCGTCATCACACTGGTGAGGACCAGAGGCAAAGAGGAGAAACCTCACTGTGACTCGCTGTAGCTCCTGCCTCAGCAGGGAGTCCATTCCTGAAGAATTATTGTACAGGCACTTGGATATGTTCTCACATCTACTCCAGATCCCCTGATTAAATCTCAATTTGTGGTGCTTTTAAATGAACTTCATAATGAACTGTTTTGGGAACACCAAGAAGTATTTTAAGCATGCTAATTGCTTTGTTTTGATTGTCCCCACCAAAACTCATGCTGAAACTCAATCCCATTGTACCAGTTTTAAGAGAGGGGCCTTTAAGAGGTGACTAGGATTAGATAAGGTCCTCAGGGTAGAGCCCCCATCATGGGACTGGTGGCTTTATAAAGAAAGGAAGAGCATTCTGAACTGAGATGCACTTGCTCTGTTTCACCACGTGATGTCTCCCATCATGTCACTACAGCAAAAAAGCCCTCACCAGATGCTTGCACCTTGATAATTGGACTTCCTTGCCTCCAAACCTGTGAGCTAAATAAACCTATATTCTTTATAAATTACCCAGTGGTATTCAGTTATAGCAACACAAAACAGAATAAGACAGAAAATTGATAGCAAGAAGTGGGGTTGTGCTCTAATAGATATCTGAAAATGTGGAAGTTGTTTTGGAACTGAATAATGGGTAAAGGCTGGAGGAATTTGGAGGAGCAGACCAGAAAAAGCCTGTATTGTCTGAATGGAGCATTAAAGGTGATTCTGGTGAGGGCTTGGAAGAAGAGAAGATTGGGGAGTGGGTCTGGAACTTCTTAGAAATTACAGTTGACCCTTGAACAACATGAGTCTAAACTGTACAAGTCCACTTATATGTAGATTTTTTTCAACAAAAGTTATACCAAGTGTGCCTGCCTCTCCTTCCACCTCCTCCACTTCTGAGACAGCAGGACCAACCCCTCTTCCATCTCCTCAGCCTACTCAACATGAAGACAATGAGGATAAAGACCTTTGTGATGATCCACTTCCACTTAATGACCAGTAAATATATTTTCTCTTCCTTATGACTTTCTTAATAACATTTCCTTTTCTCTAGCTTACGTTATTATAAGAATACAGTGTATAATACATACAGCATACAATATGTGTTAATTGACTATTATTAGTAAGGTCAACAGTAGGCTGTTAGTAGTTAAGTTTTTGGAGAGTCAAAACTTATACACAGATTTTTGATGACACAAGAGTTGGCACCGCAAGCCCCAAATTGTTCAAGGGTCAACTTAAGTGGTCGTGACCAGAATATTGATAAAAATATAGGCAATAAAGGGCCATCCTCAGATGGAACTGAAGAACAAGGTATTGGAAACTGGAGCAAAGGCCATCCTTGTTAAGTAGCAAAGAACTTGGTTGAACTGTGTCTGTGTGCCAAGAACTTTATATAAGGTGGAATTTAAGAATGATGAACTAGGATATGCAGCAGAAGAAGTATCTATGCAGCAAAGCATTTAGACTGCTGCATGGCTACTTTTAAAGTAAAATGAGAGAGGAAAGCCGATTTAAAGACAGAATTAATAATTAAAAGAGAAGCTGAGTGAAAAGATTTGGAAAATTCTCAGACTGGCCTTGTGGTACAGAAAGAAAAGCATTTTTAGCAGAGGATACCAAGGGTGTGGACAGCTGACCAATTGATAAGAAGATTGGTATGGATAAAACAAAGATAGAGGCTATTCATCAGGATGATGACAGAAAACCCCAAAGGCATATTATGTTAGTACATAACCTCTATGGTACTTCAGGTGTTAAAAATAAAAATAGAGGAATAAGGTGTCAATCTTTTTAATGCAGGGACTAGTGTTGCCAGGTTGTCTAGTACTTAATACTCAGGAATTTTCTGACAAGGGCCATGAGTGGTTTATGGGAAAAAATGTGTAAAAATAAACTCATACATTAATTTAAATTCCAACACAGTATTCTTTCAAGGAGTTTCTATTTTCTCTGAAAGTGAAATGGTTCTATCCAAATATACCGACCTTTTCCCCCTGTGAAACTGTGCTACAGTAAGAAAGATATATTTGGTCCTTGTCCCCAGTTTCTGGCACAGAGCTCCTAAAATCGTTGTAATTTCCTGAGTGATAGGAGCATCCTTTGTTGTAATATATGGTCTTAGTTCCTGGTTCCTGCCACAAGAGCTTCTAAGATCCTTGGGATCTCCAGAGTGATAAGTGTCTTTTTGTAGACGAATGAGATGACTGGTGGTTGAGGTTTTCTAGATAGCTTAAGAATGGGGTGTGGTTTCCAGAAAGACCAAGGCAGGATTAAAGGGTTCAAACTTTCAACCCCACCCCCAACTTCTGGGAAGGGGAGAGGGGCTGGAGACTGAGTTAATCGGTGGCCAGTGATGTAATCAATCATGCCTATGGAATAAAAACCTTTGTAAAAACCCTAAACAAGGGGGTTCAGAGAACTTCCACATTTGTGAACACATTGAAGGGCTGGGAGGGTGGTGCACCTGGAGAGAGCATGAAAGGTCTGCCCTGACCTTCCAAGCCTTTCCCTATGTGTCTCTTCCATTTGGCTGTTCCTAAGTTGTTTTCTTTATAATAAACCAGTAATAGGAAGTGAATGTGAGTAAAAACAGTTCATACCTTCCTCTACTGCTAAGATTTGCATGACTGCCCATTTTCTTCAGGAAAGGTGTATGGGTGTCATATTACCTGAGTTGTGAAGTTTTCAGACTTTTGCCTTTACTAGTGACTTAGCTAAGTATGTTAGGAATCTGTTTTAAAATGGCAGAAACCTACTTGAATTAACATAAGCACACTTGATTCACTATAAGGATTCATGTGTGTACCCGGGCACCCTAAGGCAAGAATGCAGCCAGGTCTGGAGCCTAGAAAATCCAAGCAGTCAAGAACAATAGGCAGCATACTCAGGCTCAGCTCTTTCCTCACTTCTGATCCCTCCTCCCTCCTTCGCTTTCCTGCTTTCTCTGTTCTTAGGCACAGGTAGAATTTGCCAGAGGTCCCAAGTTTACACCTCCATTCCAGAGACCAGCCCAAACTGAGTTAGAATCTCCTAGACTTAATTAAAAATTGGCAGGAGAGAGAATATGATTTGCCCAGTTTAGGTTAGGTGTTCGCTTCTGGTCTACTCCTATGGCCAGGGGGCCTGGGTCAAGTAATATAAATGAGGATTCCAGGGCTTGCGCTGTTGGTGAAGGGGTGGTTAACCGGGCTGATCAGACACTCAGAAGGTGTAGTTGCTAAGTTCTTACATCACAACCTCTTCCCTTACTGCTGTTGTTCCATGCCTCCTGACAACTAAGATAACCAAAGCTTCAGGATATATTTCCCCCTCCTCTCTGGAGGCTTTTAGAAACTTATCTTTGATAGATATGCCTTGGCGTTTATCATACTCCATTAATGTTTTTTGGCTCAAATATCAAAGTGAGGTCTCTGCATTCAGCTCTGTGCATTTAGCTTTTCCTTTATTGATGGCTTGTGACTAGCCAGTCATCGGTGGAAGAGCTGGTGGGGTTATGGGAAGTGGGGATGTGGTCTCCCCTGATTTCCTTTGGACTTTTTCTTTAGGGGAAACAGGCACTTCTTGCTGTGGATGAGTGAGGGTGACTCTCTATGGCTCTTGGGTCTTTCTCTTTGGGATATATGTGTGTAGATAGCTCAGGAATTGCAAGGTTGGCTTTCTGGCTATAGCTCCCCAACTGGTTCAATTCTGGCTAATAGTTCTCCCTGGTTTTCATGTGGCACATGTTTCAACCTAAGGTCAGTCCTTTACCAACATTGGATAATTCACACTAGAAGAAAGCCATACAATTATAAAGAATGTGGAAAAGCCTTTGTATACAATTGAGAACTTGCATAGCACCAGATAAGCCACATGGGGAGAAATCATACTCATGTAAGAAGTAGATAAGTTTTCAATCAAAACACCCACCTTCTTCAGTGTCAGAAAAGTTGATGGTGGAGGGCAGCTGTACGAACAAATGGACACAGTGTGGAAAAAACTTAAGTTCCAAAGTTGCCTTGACTCACCCTCCAATAAAAATGTCTTGGGTGAGGGTGGAGACACTTGCTTGGATTACAAATATGTAATGAGGGCAAATCATGCTGGTTATTAAATTGACAGGTCTAGCTCTGTAGTAGGGTGCCCTGACAAGTCTTTGAGGATGGAGTGGTTTTGAAGACTGGCAGAGGCAGAGCCTGAACAGTATTTATCCCAAGGTATGAGAAATGTAATCTAATACCAAGGATCCAGTATTCACAGGACAGGCCACTGGATCATTAACTGACATCTGTCTCCAGGCTGGGCCTGAACAGACATCTGGGTATAGGGTAAGAAAGGGCTTTAAGGCCAAATGTTAACAGCTCTTTCCCTAAACCGTGCCACATGTTGGAGCCCCAGCAGCACCTGTTTTGTGTCTTCAAAAGCAGGTAACACAATTAGAAAACAAAACAAACTTACATGCATTTCTTATGTGCCAGGCACTACTGTAAATAGTCAGCCAATCCATTGACTCGTTTAATGAATTAACCATGACCAGCCTTTTGAGGTTGGTACCACCATCACACCCATTTAATACACAAAGAAACAGAGGCAAAGAAACTTGCTGCAGGTCACGCAGCTATCAAGTCATCCCACTGACAGGTCTAGCTCTGAGGTGCCTTGACAAGTCTTTGAGCATGGGATGGTTTTGAAGACTGGCAGAGGAGTGCTGCTAGGTTTCTGGACCTAGGTGGTCAATGCACATTTGGACATTTGGCCTTTTGAGTGCTGGGCCCTACTTTTCAACGCCCACTCTTCCCCCTGCTGCAGCGCAGCCACAGAACCCAGGCAGCTTCGACACATGTGGCGCAATGGCCACCTCAGTGCCTAGCAGGGCAGCTCGAGCGACAGGCGCCAGAAAACTCAGGACTGTAACCGTTCTGTGGCCTGAGCTGGCCGGACGGCACCCCCCGAAGGAGCTGCTAGGTGGGGGTGCTGCAGGACCCCAGGCAGGGGAGTGGGCCGTACTGTCGCCAGGCGGAGGGACACTGGCGGTTGCGGGGGGGCGTGGGGGGGGGGGGGGGGGGGGGGGGACCGGCAGCGCGGGGGGCGTGGTGGGTAGGGAATCACAGAGACGGGCAACTTCCCAGGTTCCTAGAGAGGAAGGGAATGGTAAAGCGCACTTCCGGCCGAGAGCCGGCGGCAGGTGGCGGTTCCCACGCCTTCTCTGCGCCCGAGCCGCGCGGGTTAGCGGCGGCCGCGGAAGGGGGTCGGGGTCCGGGTAACCGATTCGCTCCCCCCGGGCGTGTTCTATCTGGTTCTCCACCCCCTGTGCTTTCGGAGCGAGGGGGTGGCGGGGCGGAGGGGGACCCAGGTCGGGCAGAGGGCGTTTGCGCGTGCGAGGCAGCATCGGTCTCACCTGTGCCTCTTACTTTCTCTGCAGCCGCGCTTCTCGGAACCCCGAGGGAGTGTGAGGAGCGGGGCCGCCAGCCATGCTCCAGACCCCTTGGCGACAGGTGAGCGAGCATCCTCTCGGCCTCTGTTGTCTTCCTTTCTGACCCTGCATCCTCTGCGTTCAGATCTTCAGTTGTCGAGGCCTGTGGCTTCCCTTGTGCGTCCGTCACTGTGAGGGGGGTGGAGAGGTGAGAGTGTCCCAGTTAAGACATGCCTGGTATGGGGAAAACTAGTGAGCATGGGCGGATTGACGGGGAGAGGTTTGGCGATTGCAGCCGGCCAAAAATAATTCTCCTGAAATGTGGAAATCGACATCACAGCGAACCATGAAGACCCCTTTCACCCCTATCTATCCACAAGGTTGGAGAAGGCTTTACCTGGGTAAAGCAAGTCTAATGATTATTTTGTAGAATCCATTGGATTTTCTACATAGACACGTTATCTACGAGTAAGACAGTTTTACTACTTTCTTTCCAGTCTGGATGCCATTTATTTTTTTCTTGCCTCATTGCACTGGTTAGATCCTTCATTTCAATATAGAATAGGTGAGAGCAGATATCCTTGTCTTATTCATGATTACAAGGTAAAACAGTCTTTCACTGTTAAGTCTGATATTCACTGTAGACTTTGTTTTTTTTTTAAATAAATGCCCTTTATCAGGTGAAGGAAGTTCTATTCCTACTATTCCTAGTTTGCTAGAGTTTTTGAGAGAATAGGATGTTGCATTTTGACAAATGCTTTTTCTATTTAGATGATCATCATATGATTTTTCTTTTTTACTTTTCTAATATGGTGAATTACACCTAAAACCACACTGGGGAAAGGAGCCCAGAGAGACACATGGGCACACAGCAAGGCAGAGTGGAGTTGACACAGAGATCAGCAGGTGAAGGCAGAGCTGTTTGCTGGGGATGATCACAAAGGGGTACAGTGACTGTTGGGCTCCCCTGTTGGTGAGGGCAGTGCTGGCTAAGGGCTGGCCCCTGACAGGGTACTGAGTAGCTGTTTTTGGCAATACCACTAGACCCAGTAGGTCTTTACCCTACTACTTATTCTGTCCTCTGCCCTCATACAGAGCTTGAGCAGGAACCTGTTGTTTCAGGAGACAGTGACCTTTGAGGACGTGGCTGTGTACTTTACCCAGAATGAATGGGCCAGCCTGGACCCTGTGCAGAGGGCCCTGTACAGGGAGGTGATGCTGGAGAACTATGCAAATGTGGCTTCCCTGGGTAAGAAGACATCTCTTCTCCTTGCTCTTGTAAGCCTCTGCCCTTTGAGCTTCCTGGATTCTTTCTTCCTTAGAACTCTGTGGGGTCTCTAATAACCCTCAGGGGCAGTTGCCTTGAGGGGTGAGCCCCTCAGACGTTACTAAGTGTGAAGAGCCCGGTGTTCCCAGGTTTTGAAATCAGCTGTCCCTCTAACCCTGGGAAGGGCTGTACCCCAATCACGGAGGGAAATTAGGAGCTCTTGGGAGCTCAGCAAAGCCTCTTGTGCCTGTGTCTCCCAGGATTTCTGAAGACCACTTAGGACTCCCTCATGTGAATATGGGATTATTCTGGGACTCTGCTGCCCTTTTGGGGAATTTTCTGTCATCTAACAGCACAGACTGTTAAGTTTCTCCCTGATTTCACTTTATCCCTCACTGCCTGGCTCAGCAGAGAAAGATAAAGGGGGCTAAGAGGGGACCCTGCTTCTTGATTCCCTTTACCTTTTTGTATCTGTTTCTTTCTCCCTGGGCAGCTTTTCCATTCAACAGACCTGTTCTGGTCTCCCAGCTGGAGCAAGGGGAACTGCCATGGGCCCTCGATCACTGGGAACCTGTGGGCAGGGAGGTCCTCAGAGGTGTCTGTCCAGGTGAGCATGGGAACCTATCAGCTGCCTTTTTTGCTTAGCCTGTGTTCTTGTTTTCACATTTCAGTGTGTTAGAGTGTTTCTTCTCTTGGGAGACTTTTCATTCCTATGGAATCATTACATGTGATTCTGTGAGTTCATGGTGGTAGCCTACCTCAAATGCAGAAGGGCCACAGCCTCTTCCAAGACAGGCATGACGACAAGATTTCTTTGCATGATCATCTTTGCCCTTTCTCCTCATAACCTGCAAGGTAGACTGTCTGATTGAACAGCACTTAAACCAGCTCTTTCCTTCTCGGTCACGTGGAAACATCTTATGTTTCCACCAACTTGCTTTTGTAGTCATGAGGATGTCAGCCACCTTATGGGGAAAATGGGCCTCTGGCAGCCTGTCTGGCCTTCTGTATATCATAGAGTACATTAATTCTGTGAAAACAGAATTATGAGTTTCTAAGCACTGACTTAACACATAATAAAAATTTCATTTTTATAATGGAAAATTTCAAACATATGCAGACACCAGCATAATGCACTCCAAGTATCCCTTACCTAGCCTCAACATACACCAATGTCTTGCCATTCTTGTTTCATCTTTCCCCCACAGACACTTAAAAAAAATTTCTTTTAAAAGCTGAACTTTTAAAGCAAAATTTATTGTAAATTAAAGGTGAATAGCTTTCCCATTTTGACAGCTATTGATACATGGATTAAAAATAAAACATACTGTATTTTCTTGTCTTACTCTGCTTGAACCCTCTTCTGCCTGTTAAAATTTCCTGTGCTCTTTAGACTCTTTGCAGAGAATGCCCATTACTGACGCACCCCTCAGTCTTGTGTTAAAGTTGTGCCTTTCTGGATATGACCTCAGGGCTTTAGGCTATCTGGATAAAATATATTTTCTGAACCATTTGCTTAGGAACACATGAGGTTCTGCCCTGGCCCAGTGCTGAAGAGTTTGTTAGTCTGCAGAAATCCTCAATAGTGGAGGGAAAATAGCTTTTGGTTTTCCCTTATTATGATGTTAGTTTAGTATTTCACATTTCATACTGTTGTGTTAAACAATGCACGTCCTATATGACCTTTTAGGAAAAATGGCAAGAATCATTACCTGGTCCTCTTTGGCACTTATGTCTATTCTTGGAAGAGTTCTTCATATTTCCAGTACTCTTTTATTTTAGAGGCAAGCCTCCAAGCCTTCCCCTTTCCTTCTGGACACTGTGGTGTTTGCCAGGCATGGTCCCTCCGCCACAGCATAGTGGCTGCTGCTTTACCAGAGCCAGCTTGGTGGTAGAGATCACTTCTCCTTTTAAAGGTTATATGACATGGATAATATTTTTTAGAAAGCAGCTGTTAAGGAATTTCAGCCTGGGAGCCTGTTGTAAGTGCTTGAGCTGCTTGACTTGCCCCTTCTCCTGTCTCGGTGGTCTTCCTTCCACTTAAGGGTCTCTCTAGTCGTCACTTCTTTTTGTCTGCACTTTTATCCACACCTTTCACTTTTCTCCCAGTTTTTCTGCCCTAGTTAACAGTCTTTGCTGTTTTCCAGCTGTTATGTGGTGATCTTAGGTAGCCATTTTGTGGGCATATTAGAAAATATCCATATACTCAGGTCATGTTAGAACCACATGATTCTGTTTCCCCTTCAGCACAGATACTTTCTTTTTGTAATATCAGGGGCTGACACTTGTATTTTCTCTTTGTGATATCAGGGGATCAGACTGGAACTGAGAAGGAAGGATTAGCTCCAAAGGAACACGCGTCCAAAGAAACCGAGTCCCTCAGACTGACATTGGGAGGACTGCCAGGGAATGGTCCCCAGTACCTTGACTTTGGGAGCAGCCTAGAGCAGCCCCAGGGTCATTGGATAATTAAGACAAAGCCAAAGAGGAGAGAGTTCACAGATGGATTAACCCGGTATCGTGATGCCTGTGCCATCAAGATTGGAAACAAGTGTGAGAAATTAGGGAAAAATGTTAGTGTTGGCACACAACTCACTATGAATCAAACAATTCCTAGTGGTCAGATATCTTATGAATGTGGAAAATGTGACAGATATTTCAGTCAAATGGCAGACTTCCATCGACATCAGAAATGTCACATTTGTGAAAAGTCTTTTGAATGCAAAGAATGTGGAAAAGACTTCAGATATAACTCCTTACTTATTCGGCATCAGATAATTCACACTGGAAAGAAACCATTTAAATGTAAAGAATGTGGAAAAGGTTTAAGTTCAGACACAGCTTTGATTCAGCATCAGAGAATCCACACTGGAGAAAAGCCCTATGAATGTAAGGAGTGTGGCAAGGCCTTCAGTAGCAGCTCGGTCTTCCTCCAGCACCAGAGGTTCCACACTGGGGAGAAACTCTACGAATGTAATGAATGTTGGAAAACTTTCAGTTGTAGCTCAAGCTTCATTGTCCATCAGCGAATGCACACCGGGGAGAAACCCTATGAATGTAAAGAGTGTGGGAAACGATTAAGCTCTAACACGGCCTTGATTCAGCATCAGCGAATTCACACTGGGGAGAAGCCCTTCGAATGTAAGGAGTGTGGGAAGGCATTTAATCAGAAAATAACCCTGGTTCAGCATGAGCGAGTTCACACTGGTGAGAAACCTTATGAGTGTAAGGTGTGTGGGAAAACCTTCAGCTGGTGTGGAAGATTCATTCTGCATCAGAAACTACACACGCAGAAAGCATCTGTATAAGCATAGCACTCTTCACAGTTAGGCTCTCTGTGCCTCTCCTTGTTTCTGTTTTCATGCTGTTTATTAGTGTTCTCACCATCTTTCCTGGGCTGTGCTGATTCTTAATCATATGCTTTTGTTCACATGACTGCATATCTGGAATGTCCACTTTTCCACCTGTCCAGTCAGTCATATGTTTAATCCAGACTCTTGGCTTCCATCATGAAATGTTCCTCAAATTCTCTAAGCCCTTGTCTCCCCCATGAACTCTTTATAGTTGGAAAAAACAAAAAAACTAAAAAACCAGTTCCCAAATTTACAAACATAAAAGGAAATGTAAGTTTCCAGATTTAAAGGATATGCAAGATAGATTGGGGGGAAACCTACATAAAGAACATCACTGTGAATTATGAAAACACCAGGTTTGAAGAAGAGATCCTAAAAAATTTCTAGAGAGAAAAAAACAAAAGATCAGAAATGAGAATGGCATTAGATTTCTCAACAGCAACCTTAAAGTTAGATGACAATGGTGTATTCCTTCAAATTTCTAGTGCAAAATGATTTCCCCCTAGAATTCTATGCCCTCGAGTGTAAGTAAAGAATAAAGGCATTTCCTACCCTTTAGATTTCAAACCTTTATCTCCCATGCATCCTTTCTCAGATGTGCAACACTAAACAAGAGATAAACCAGGAAATGAAAAGACAGATATGTGGACACCCTATTACAATCTATATATCAGAATTCTCCTAAATTCAAAAACAGAAGGGCCCAGTCCTTGTGGAGCCATATGGATCTTGGAGGACATCCCTACGAGGGTGCAGACTTCAGAGACCTACCTCTGGTGCAGTATTCACTCACCCTACTTACTCTACAGTTAGCCTTCACTACTCAATTGCAGTATGTGCCTTTGCAAAAGTCAGGGTGTATATACCCTTTGAGTCAGATGCAAGGCCCTATTTGTCTTAAATTTATTCATTTCATTGCTGTTGCAAGTGACCTCCAAGAAGGAAACATTGTCTTGCAACTCCATCTAGTTATTTTTTATGATCATGGGAGAACCTACCATTATTTCTCTTACCTAAGGACATGAAGGAGGATGTAAATGTGTTCTGTTTCAGCATCCACTTTTGGAGGCAGCTTGATTTTGACCATTGCAGGAAGCACAGGGTAGTGGTTAATAATACAGAGCCAGGCAGACTTTGAACCCAAGTGTGTGACCTTGGTTAAGTTACAGAAACTCTGTGTATTAATTTCCTTGTCTGTGAAATGGGGTGACAGTCAATCTACCTCATAGGTTTGTGTTGAGGCTTAAATGCATTAATATATGAAGAAGTTTTTCAAATAGTGACTGGAGCATAATAAAGTGTGACCTATTATTATAATGCTATTGATAAGATTTGACTTATTAATATACCAGTGCAACAATCACCACAATCCAGATATAAACAGCCATCTCCCCCAGAATTTGCTTGTGTCCCTCTGTAATCCCTTCCATTTGGCCTTCCATAGACCTCCGCTCATCTGCTTTCTGTCACTTTGGATTAATTTTTTCTGTCACTTTGGATTAGTTTTCCTTTATTTTTTGGTGTGATGTCTTTCACTCAGGGTAGTTATTTTGAGATTCACCCATGTTGTTGCATATATCAATAGTTCATTCCTTTTTATTGCTGAGTAGTATTCTACTGTATTGGTATTTCCATAATTTGTTTATCTGTTGACCTGTTTATGGCCATGTGGGTTGTTTCCAGTTTTTTGCTATTATAAATAAAGCTGTTATGAACATTTGTGACCAAGTCTTTGTAAGAATATATGTTTTCAGTTGTCTTAGATAGATACCTGGAGTGGAATGGGTAGTTTGTTAGGCAGGCAGGTGTATATTTAACTTTTTGAGAATCATCAAAACTGTTCTACAAAAAAGATTGTGCCATTGTATGTTTCCACCAGCATTGTATGAGAGTTTTATCACTTCTAATATATCTTTGTCTATACTTGATATTGTCAGTTTAAAAAATTTTAGCTATTCCAGTTGTTTAATGCTACCCTGTTGTGGTTTGAATTTGCATTTCTCTAATGACTGATGATGTTGAGCATATTTTCATGTGCTTATTTATTTTCCATGTATCTTTGATGAAGTGTCTGTTCATATCTTTGGCCTATGTTTTTATTGGGTGGTTTTCTTTTTATTAATCTTTGAGAGGTCTTTATATGTTTGAGATGCATATCCTTTTCAGATATGTGATTTCTAAATATTTTCTTCTAGCCTGTGGTTTGTCTTTTCATTTTCTTAACAGTGCCTTTTGAGAAGCAGATGTTAGTGTGGATGAAGTCCAATTTATCAGTATGTTTTTTATGCATCATGTTTTCAGTATAATATCTGAGAAATATTTGCCTTACCCAAGTGTACAAAGATTTTTTGCTGTTTTTCCTTTGGAAGTTTTATAGATTTAGGTTTTACATTTCATTCTTTACATTCCATTTTGAGTTAATTTTTGTATAGGGTGTGAGGTATAGATCTAAGTACTGTTTTTTTTTTTCACATGGATATCCTATTGTAGCACCATGTTGCCCGGGCTGGATTACAGTGGTTATTCACAGATGTGCTCGTAGTGCACTGCAGCCTTGAACTCCTAGACTCAGGTGAATCCTCTTACCTCAACCTCCTGAGTAGCTGGGACTATAGGCATGAGCCCCTGTGCCCAGCCTGTAGCACCATATTTTGACAATAATTCATTCTCCACTGAATTGCTTTTGTACCACTGTTGCAAATCAGATGTCCATATCTGTGTAGGTCTGTTTCTAGATTCTATTTTATTCCATTGATCTGTTTGTCAGTCTTGATGCCATTAAGGCACTGACTTAATTACTGTTATTCACTACTGTGTTGTAGTCATATAGTGTTAGTCCCCAACTTTGTTTTTTGTCAAGGTATTTTGACCATTCTAGGTCCTTTACATTTCCATATGAATTTTAGAATCAGCTTTTCAGCTTCTTCAAAATACCTCCTAGAGGGCTAGCCTTGGTGGCTCACGCCTGTAATCCTAGCACTCTGGGAGGCCAAGCAGGAGGATCGCTCAAGGTCAGGAGTTTGAAACCAGCCTGAGCAAAAGTGAGACCCCCATCTCTACTAAAAGTAGAAAGAAATTAATTGGACAACTAAAAATATATAGAAAAAATTAGCCGGGCATGGTGGTGCATGCCTGTAGTACCAGCTACTCTGGAGGATAAGGCAGAAGGATTGCTTGGGCCCAAGAGTTGGAGGTTGCTGTGAGCTAGGCTGACACCATGGCACTCTGGGCTGGGCAACAGAGTGAGGCTGTCTCAAAAAAAAAACTCCTGGGATTTTGATTTGGATTGCATTTAATCTATAGATATTTGGTGGAGAACTGATTACTATATAGTTTTTGACTATATGAGGAAGGGAGGCTGAGAATTAAAAGAACAACTTTTTTATATTCAGGAGAGGAAAAGACTGTTCTTTACTTGTTTGTTGTGACTTGGGACTTTGGGCAAAGAACAGTCTTTCCTTTTTCTGAATATAAAAAATCTTTTAATTCTCAGCCTCTCTTCCTCACCGTTTTTGTCTTCCTGTAGTTAAACTTACGGGAGAGACTATAAGGAATTGTTCAGATTTTATTTGTGGAAGTATGATTTTTTTTTTAAGCCAGTGTTACCATTTAAGTTTATTTAAGCGCCCGTTACTAGGCAGAAAAATAGCTCTATGAATTTTTGTAATTTATTGGAAAAAGCTAAGTACAGGACATTTAGGGTGTCCTGTCAAAGTCAATACAGGACAAAATCCTTTAATATAGCACACATCCTGTGTATAGAGAATGCCTGGCAACCTTATTCACCGTTATTTTCTTTGCTAAATGAATCTGTCCTAAAAAGTCCCACGCACGTCTAAGTTCTAGGAAGGGAGAGGGCTAAAAGGGCAGGAAACCAGGGTTTTCTTCAAGACCAAGCAGGATTCCTGGTTTGGGCTTCTTAGAGATGACACACAGGCGCCATTCTCCCACACCTGCACAGCCTCAGGTGACCCGCGGAGTACAGGCGGCCGACAGCTGAGGGGCCGTGCGTTAACTGGGACCCCACTCTCACCTAGAGGCCGAGGTCTGGGTAGAGCCAGGCTGTTATCAGTGCTGTGACTCCCCAGCCCGAAGCTGTACCATCCGCTGTCGCAGGAGGAAACACGAGCAAAGAGAGCGCCGCAACCCAGAGGCCGCCGTAGCAGCCCGGCCACTTCCGCCCGGCGGGGCGAGTCACGTGGGGCTGGACCGCGGGGACGACCGAGATGGGTGGCCTCCGGGGGGCCTAGAGAGCCCCCGGTCGCGCGCTCGTCCTTCCGGATCGGTGTGTAGATACCCAGCTTTTCGGTGTTCCGAGAGGAAGAGCGTGGGTATCAGCGAGTTCTGCGTGCTAGGCCCGCCTGGTGCCGGGTTCTTCGCGGTGTCTGGCGGCTGGTCAACCTCCCCGTCCCCTGAACTTAGTCCTGATGGCGGCCCGCCCCTCCCTCGCCCGGAGCTTGGGTATATGGGCCTCGCCGAAGCCGCCCGAGGTGGCTATGCGGCCTTCTAGAGCCGAGGTCCAGCCCCTGGCCACCGCGGCGTGATCTTCATTTCTGCCCTAAAGAACTGTCGCGACGGCCTCCTGCGGCGCCCGGTATTGACGTTTCTGGACGTTTCTGATGTTTGGGGTCTCCTGCTTCCCTTGATGCAGTGTTTGTTAAGACCCCTTTTGGGTTGAGTCTCTGGTCAGCATCACCCACTGAGACACTGAATATTTTACCCTTAATCCGCATTCAGCTACCTCTGAATGCGGTATATTCATTGCCTCCTCTCCAGAGGCACTCTTTTTGGGGCCAATGCTATGGTCCCTGTAAGCATTCTGTAAAAACTCTTTACATTTGCACAGACCCAAGACATTAGGGTCAGGGTACTTTTATCCCTCAATTTCCTCTGTTTGAACGGGGTCAGAATGCCCTTGGGGCTGAGCAGGCAGAACAATTGCAAAGGAGATTGGGGTCTGTCAGTGTGGGAACATCCAAAGGGGGCCTAAAGAATCTCCGTCCAGTGCTGGAAATGTGGACACAGGGAGGTTGCTGTGGTGATGCAGGGCAGGGTCCATAGCACTTATGGCTCTTCTTCTGTTATCTCTTAAGGATCTTGCTTTTCTAAACCCAGAAGACAGTGCATGAAGCCAGGGGACTTCAACCATGCTTCAAACAACTTGGCCTCAGGTGAGCTGAGCTTCCTTTCAGTCTTTTTTACTTACATTAACTTTGTAGTAAAGGAGGAGGCCTAACTCGACCAAGGAGGCCTAACTTGACCAAGCTGTGGTTTCTCCTTTGAGTCTATCCCTAGGATTATGACTGATGTAAGTATATGGTAGGGGAAACAAAAGTTTTGTGTATGGAGAGTAGTGACCTTGGATGTGTAGATTTAAGTGGAAGAAAGGGAGCCCAAGTCAGGAAATTCTTCCTGAATGTGGAAATCCAGATCATGTTCTAAAAAGTCACCTGCTGAAATCAGAGAAATTCTTCATTGAAGAGATTGTCCCGCAAAGTGTGGATGTATCCCAGTGAGACAAACATTGTTCTTTCAATATATTCTAAATGCTAGATGCAAAGGCCCTGAAGTGAGGGAGAAAGCTGGGTATGCTCCAGAAACAAGAAGAGGTCAGAGAAAGTGGTCAGTATGAGATGGGATAAGTAAGCACAGGTATTGTAGGTCATGGTGAAGACTTTGGTTTCTTTTCTAGTACAGTGGCAAGGCACTGAAAGTTTTAAGCAGGGGGGACGTGGTTAGATTTCTATTAATATATTAAAAAGATTTTTCCAGCCCTTCCTGGCAAATTGGTTTGGAAGGGTATGAGTCAGTTAAGAGAATATTGCAGTCAAGGTAAGATATTAAGTATTATTTTAATTATTTGTATTTAATGATCTTTATTTTTTAGAACAGTTTTAGGTTCACAGCAAAATTGAGTGGAAGATACAGAGATTTCTGATATACTCCCTGCCCCTACATACACATATACAAATTCTGTTTGTTTTTTTTTTTTTTTTGAGACAGAGTTTCACTTTACTGCCCAGGCTAGAGTGAGTGCCGTGGCGTCAGCCTAGCTCACAGCAACCTCAAACTCCTGGGCTCAAGCAATCCTGCTGCCTCAGCCTCCCAAGTAGCTGGGACTACAGGCATGTGCCACCATGCCCGGCTAATTTTTTCTATATATATTTTAGTTGGCCAATTAATTTCTTTGTGTTTATAGTAGAGATGGGGTCTCGCTCTTGCTCAGGCTGGTCTCGAACTCCTGAGCTCAAATGATCCGCCCACCTCGGCCTCCCAAAGAGCTAGGATTACAGACTTGAGCCACCGCGCCCGGCCCAAATTCTGATATAAGTTCAGATACAAGTTCTGGTATCAGCAGTATGCCAGTGTCTTTAAAAGAATGGAGATGCTTTCCTTCTTTCCATATTCTTTGATATGTCCTAAATAGCACATGAGGTTTGATTTTGAAATAACTCATCCTTGAAACAATTTAAAACTGGCACTTTTTAAAAAATAGATTTTATTTTTAGAACAATTTTAGATTCATGGCAAAATTGGGCAGAAAGCACAAAGAGTTACTTCCCATGTACCTCCTTCCATCACACAATGCAGAGCCTCCCCCACTGTGAAGATACTACACTATTGTGGTACATTTATTACAAGGAATGAACCTACATTGACATGTCATCGTCTGATCCAAAGTCTGTAGTTTACATTAGGGTTCTCTCTTGGTGTTATCCATTCTATGGGTTTGGACAAATGTGTAATGACGTGTATCCACCATTCTATGGGTTTGGACAAATGTGTAATGACGTGTATCTGGCATACTGCTGATACCAGAACTTGTATCTAAACTTATATCAGAATTTGTATATGTGTATGTAGGGGCAGGGAGTATATCAGAAATCTCTGTATCTTCCACTCAATTTTGCTGTGAACCTAAAACTGTTCTAAAAAATAAAGACCATTAAAAACAAATAATTAAACTAATACTTAATATCTTACCTGAATTGCAGTATTCTCTTAACTGACTCACACCCTTCCAAACCAATTTGCCATGAAGGGCTGGAAAAATCTTTTTAATATATTAATATAAATTCAACCACGTCCCCCTGCTTAAAACTTTCAGTGCCTTCCCACTGAACTATATAGTACCATACAGAATAGTTTCACTGCCCTAAGAATCTCTTGTGCTCCTCCTGTTCATCCCTCCCTCCTCCTTAACTGCTGACAACCATCGCTTGATCTTTTTACACTCTCTGTAGTTTTGCCTTTAGCAGAATGCCATAATAGTTGGAATTATACAGTGTGTAGCCTTTTCAGATTGGCTTTTTTCTCTTAGTTGTATGCATTAAAGTTTCCTTCATATCTTTTCACGGCTTGATAGCTCATTTTGTTTTAGTGTTGAATAGTATTCCATTACTATTTGGATGTACCACAGTTTATTTATCCATTCACCTGCTGAAGGACATCTTGGTTGCTTGCAAGTTTTGGCACTGGGCTACTATAAATGTCTCTGCAGATTTTTGGGCAGACATAAATTTTCAACTCCTTTGCTTAAATACCAAGGAGTATGATTGCTGGATTGTACGGTAAGAGTATGTTTAGTTTTGTAAGAAATTGCCCCAAACTGTCTTTCAAAGTGGCTGTACCATTTTGTATTCCTACCAGCAATAAATGAGAGTGGTGGATTTTATTGAATTCACAGGTAAATTTGGAGATAATTGACTTCTTTACAAATTTGATTCTTCCCATTCAGAAACACTGTATGTTCCAATATATTCAGTTCTTTATTTATGTGTTTTAGTAACCATTTAGTTTTCTTCCATCCTGGTTTTACACATTTCTGTTAGGCCTATTTGTATGTATGTATGTATCTGTTAGGCTATTTTTGTATGAATGACATCTTATTTTTTCTCATTATATTTTCCAATTATTTATGATAGTATTTAGGAAAGCTAATACTTTTGGTTTACTTCTTCTTATATCTAGATAACTTAGTGAATTTTGTCAGTTGTAAATGTTTTCTATGTATTTTCTTGGCTCATAGACATCTTTAGGCAGATAGTTTTCTCTTTTTTTTTTTTTGAGACAGTCTCTCTCTGTTGCCTGGACTAGAGTGCCATGGCATCAGCCTAGCTCACAGCAACCTCAAACTCCTTGGCTCAAGCAATTCTCCTGTCTTAGGCTCCCAAGTAGCTGGGCCTACAGGCATGCGCCACCATGCCCAGGTAATTTTTTCTATATATTTTTAGTTGGCCAATTAATTCCTTTCTATTTTTAGTAGAGACGGGGGTCTCGCTCTTGCTCAGCTTGGTTTCGAACTCCTGACCGTGAGTGATCCGCCCGCCTCCCCCACCTCGGCCTCCCAGAGTGCTAGGATTACAGGCGTGAGCCACCATGCCCAGCCACAGGCAGATAGTAATTTCATCTTCAAGCAAAGATATTTCTGTTCATTCTTTTCTTATATTTATGCTCTTTTTCCTGTCTTTTGCAAAAAGTAGAACCTCAGCTTATGATAAATTATCAGCCATCAACTTTAATGGATATGCTTTGGCATTTTATTGTTAAGGTGGTGTTTGTTGTTGGTTTCTCACCCTCCTCATAAATTTTAAAAAATTTTGTTTACAGTCAAACCATTTTTGAAATTAATTCTTTTAGCAAATGTATATTAAGCATCTAGTATGTGTCAGACACTGTACTGTGTGCTAGTAAACCAGTCATGAGCAAACAGAATCCTTGCCTCATGGACTTGCATTTTGGAGGGAGATAGACTATGTATAGTAATACACACTGATGAGTAATACTATGGAGAAAAATACAGTATGGTAAGGTACATAGGGGCCAGCCACAGAAGGAACAAAAAGATATCCAAAACCCAACTGCCTTAAAGCAGTCAATTTATCCTTTAATATTATGCATTTTTTAGGACTCATGAAACTTGAGGACATTTGATGACAGGCAAGGACAGTTTGGGGAGGAAGGGATTGGTGGTGGTAGGCTGGGAGAAGAAAGTTGTAAGAGAAGCTCTGGAGATGTTAGGGAGTGAGGTTGGACTTGCTGTAAGAGCAGGTGACATTTGGTTTTTTACCTGTGACCCTGTGGCTGCTGTCTTCAGAAGCCCTTAATGCCTGTTGTTGAAGCAGTAATTACAGGACAACATGGTTCAGTCTGCTGTTTGGATTTTTGGCTCACACTATTTTGGGGGGCCTCTAGACCTCATTATTGCCCAGTTTAAATTCTAGCTCTCCCTTTAGGAGTAACTAAATTTGATCTTTCCCTTTCAATGTCTCCTTTAAATTTGAGTTCCCAAGTTGCTCTTGATTTGAAGGGACTCCTCTCATAAGGACCTATGTGTGGAGCCAGTGGAGCTGCTGTGTGCTGTTTTGAGTGCCAGCATTTATCCTTGGTGTATGTACGTTTCTTCCCTCCTTCCTTCAAAAGTAGTTATAGCCACTTTCCCTTCTCCGTGTTCCCCCGTACTGACTGTAGGACACAGGCTGCTTTAGGGGTTACTGGGAGTCGGAATGTGACATGCTAGAGTTAGGTGCTTGCTTGTAGCCCCTGTTGGTAAGTAATTTCATTTTCAGTGGCTGAAAAGAACAAGGCTGACTGCATAGGGTAGTGGGAATCTCCAGGGAGGTGGAAGCATCTGTGGGGGCATCAAGGTAAGAAGGTGCACAAGTCGTGAAACCCCCTCTAAGGTGAGAACCTGGTCTCTGTGGTCTGCACTATCCTGACTGTAGAAACAGAGAAAGTAGCCAGCGGACACCATCTGGGACTGCTCTGGGGCCTCATGGATTCAGATTCAGAGGCTCTGGTTTCTAGCATGGTGTGCACAGTTTTGAAAGAGCTGACCACCAGTCCAAATTGGGGGAGGGGTCCCATGTGGCCTGGAGGAAGCATGGTAAAGATGGATCGAATGGTGATTTGGGGAGTTGGGGAGTTTGAGAAGCTGTTCTCCAGAGTTGGGGCAACACCAATTGATGATGTTCAGGGGTTAGCCATGTTTCTGGAGAAATCTGTGAGCCCACTGTGGGAGACAGCTTGGTATGTGAGTGGAGCCCAGGTTTGTTGTTGGACAGATCTGGGTTGAAGTCCCAACTCTACCATTTTCTGGCTGTGTAATCTCTGGCAAAGTAATTAATCTTTTTTTTTTTTTTTTTTGAGACAAGATCTTGCCCTGTCACCCAGGTTGGAGGTGCAATGGTGTGATCACGGCTCACTGAACTCCTGGGCTCAAGTGATCTTCCCGCCTCAGCTTCTTGAGTAGTTGGGACTATAGGTGTGCTGCTAATTTTTTTATTTTAAGTTTCTGTAGAGACAGGGTCTTACTGTGTTGCCCAGGCTGGTTTCAATCCTCCTTCCTTGGCCTCCCAAAGCACTGGGCTTATGGGCATGAACCACTGTGCCTGGCCCAATTAATCTTTTGAGCCTTAGTTGTATCATTTGGAAAATGGGAGTAATAATTCCTATTTCACATATGTGTTGTAACGATTCAATGAAATACAAGATTTAAAATTTCCCCCTAAGAGCCTGGTGCACAGGGGCTAATCTATAAGTATTAGTTGCCTTTACTCTTGGGAAGATGGAGATGGGCCCAGGCGAAGTCAGAGAGGACCATACCTAGTGAAGAAGATGGCCTTGGTAGGCGTGATGGAGCTCAGAAGACTGTAGGATGGATCTGTGCCCAGGGACAGGGCACTGTCAACCTGTCTCTGAAGGCAGGTGGTTCAGAGAGGAGGGCCAGAACAGGCAGACTGCAGGGTTCTTTCAAGAGAGCCAGCTTTCTGATAAGGCAGAAAGGTAGAAAAGAGAAATTTGCAAAATACTGGGGATGTTTCTTTGTGCTCCTCTGCAATGTCATGGGTGATGTTGAGGAAGAGCAAAGAGAAGATAGGTGCAGGGAACGAATGGGGGCTGTGTGTGTTGTGTGCACTTTGGATGTGTGGAGACAGCATGTGTGGCAGCTGTCTGATGCGATTGGGGCATAGAAAATAAGGTGATAGAATTAGGGAGTATAAATGGGGGTAGGAGGTTCCAGAGGGACAGATCTGTGAAGCCAGAAACATAGATGTTGATGCAGTTTCCAGGGAAAGAGTACCCGGATGCCAGCCTGTCTATGAGTTTGGGATAGCAGTTTGGGGCCCCAGAGGTGTGCATATGGGAGAGTGCTAGGGTTCCCCATTTGAAAGTGGAACACTGGCTGAGTGCTGACCCCTGGCTAGGGTACTAGGTGCTGTTCTTGCTGGAGGACACTTTCCGAGGGGCTCAGAGTTGCAGAGCCAGGCAGGTTTATCCCTTCCCTGCAGCTCAGGCTGCCCTCTTCTGATTCTCGCTCAGGGCTTGAGCAGAAACCTGTTGTTTCAGGAGCCAGTGACCTTTGAGGACGTGGCTGTGTACTTCACCCGGAATCAATGGGCCAGTCTGGACTCTGCGCAGAGGGCCCTGTACAGGGAGGTGATGCTGGAGAATTATGCAAATGTGGCTTCCTTGGGTAAGGTCTCTCTGATAGTTTAATGTCTTCCTCAGATGTTTTGGGGATTCTAGTAATCCTTAGGTTTGATGCCTCCAGAGGAGAGTTCTGTAATCACCAGCTTGGGGAGATGCTGAGTAGGGAAATCCTTGGTTCCCTTTGGTTTTGAACCTGGACTTCCATGTACCCCAGGGAAGGGTATGGTTCTGGGTCCTGAGGGAAAGGACTCTTGCTGGCCCTGTAGGTGAGCCCTTCCAATTTTCTGGGGATGTTAGTCCTCCTCTTTGGGAAGGGGTCTTCCAGGGGAGCAGTACATACCTTGTTCCTGAGGGGGTTTCCCTCTTCTAAGTCAGGGGCAGATTGCAAGGTTTCTTTCTGAGGAGAATCCTATCTCCCTGGCTTCATTGTGGAACAACAGTTTGGACCCTTTCCTTAGAATACCCTCGGTAGTTCACTTGGTCTCCTGGGTGTTCTGTTTTCCTCTTAACTAGCCCAATGGAGGGTGGGCTGAGAGAGGTCTCAGAACAGCCCTGGATGTTTCCCCTCAATCTGTCTGTCTTTTTTTCTTCCTGAAGTAGCATTTCCATTTCTCAAACCTGTTCTGATCTCCCAGCTGGAGAAAGGGGAAGCACCATGGGGTCCAGATCCCTGGGACACAGAGGTTCTGAGCGGCATCAGTCCAGGTGAGTAAAAGGATCCAGCCATTGTGTTTCTTCTTTTGTCTTCCTGGTTTACTATGTAAGAAGTATTTCTTCTGCCGCAGGGAACCAAACTCCCTGTCATTTATAAGGCAATACTGGGTGCACTTTCTGACCTTCCACTGCGTTCCTACCCTAATCCTGGAAAAACCACTTATAGGAGTGCATGTCCCCACACTGTCCTCACATTCATGTCACTGTCCTCCTAAGCAGAAAACTACAGCTCAGTAGCTCCTAAACCACTTCTTCTTTTCTCACTTGCCAGTGGAAAATTAATTTTGTGCCATTTTTCATTGCGAAGAAATGGGATTTCAGCCAACTTTAAGTAAAATGTGATTATGTGAGTTAAACTGATTTATTTGTGCCACAGATATGAATTTGACTTTTAGGCCTTCAGCAACAAAAAGAGTGACTTTAATTTGCCCTTTTGGTATCTAAGTCACTGAAATGTTCCATTTGCCATAGTGTTTATATCTGCATTGTATTTGTCGTAGATGGGACTGTAGAGGAAAAGGCTATTCTCCCAACACACACACACACGCACACGCACACACACAGCACCTAAAATTAACCTGCACTGGCTTACCAGTCTTGGAAGGTTTTGATTACTTAGATTTTCATTTCTCTTGGAAGAAAGTTTCCAAGCCTTTCTTCTCACACACGCTGTGATTTTGTATGTCGTGGTTTCTTTAGCACTGGTACCACAGTGGCCTACAGTTCTCTGGTCCAACTTCTTTTCCAGCTGACTCTCTGAAAAATCATTTTTTATCATGTGGAATATTTAAAAATAGATTGATTAGGACAGTTTTTTGAATTTAGGGTGGTTTCCTGGATCACAGGCATTGGGATCCATTTTTTTTTTCTGGTTTGTGTTTCTTAGTCTATAAGACCTCTTACAATGCTAGAGCTATTCCTCTACTCTTCCCAGTCTCTTATCTCTTTTTCCTTTTAGGGGTCTCTGTCTCTTTTAAAATTTTTTCTATTTCTTGCTGATCTTTCTTACCTCACTCATTCTTTCTTTCTTTTATTTTTTTTTTGAGACAGAGTCTCACTTTGTTGCCCAGGCTAGAGTGAGTGCCATGGCGTCAGCCTAGCTCACAGCAACCTCAAACTCCTGGGCTCAAGCGATCCTGCTGCCTCAGCCTCCCAAGTAGCTGGGACTACAGGCATGTGCCACCATGCCTGGCTAATTTTTTCTCTATATATTAGTTGGCCAATTAATTTCTTTCTATTTATAGTAGAGACGGGGTCTCACTCTTGCTCAGGCTGGTTTGGAACTCCTGACCTTGAGCAATCCACCCGCCTCGGCCTCCCAGAGTGCTAGGATTACAGGCGTGAGCCACCGCGCCCAGCCATCTCACTCATTCTTTCTTCCTCCTCCCTCATTTCCTTCTCATTCTTGAGGTTCTCCTTCTTCCCATCTCAGCTATCTTAGTTTATTTCTCAGCATTCTTCCTTACAGGGGCACTCCTGGCTGTCTTTCCTGGTCTGTTTCTGTGTCTTCACTTCTCCAGTTGTATGTCATCATTTTTCTTTGTGTCTATGATCCTCCTTTATGGATGTTTGTAGCCATTTCATGGGCATATTTTTAAAAATCACATTCTACAACAGAAAATTAGGACCACTAAACTCTGTTTTCCTTTTAGTTCAGTAACTAGGAATATTTGTGGTTTCTCTGGTCAGGTGACATGTCCCGGATCATGAAGGAAGAGCCAGTTATAAAGCAGGAAGCCTCTGAAGAAACAGAGTTGCACAGAACACCAGTAAGAGGACTTCACAGAAATGGTTCTCAGCACTTTGATTTTAAAAGCAAGGCAGTGAGGCAGACTTTCAGTCTAAATCCAAATCTGATACTTCGAGGTGGAATGAAGTTCTATGAATGTAAAGAATGTGGGAAAATCTTCAGATATAACTCAAAGCTTATTCGGCACCAGATGAGTCATACTGGAGAAAAGCCCTTTAAATGTAAGGAATGCGGCAAAGCCTTCAAGTCCAGCTACGACTGTATTGTACACGAGAAAAACCACATCGGAGAAGGGCCTTACGAATGTAAGGAGTGTGGCAAAGGCTTGAGCTCCAACACAGCATTGACTCAGCATCAGAGGATCCACACTGGAGAGAAACCCTATGAATGTAAGGAGTGTGGAAAGGCTTTCCGTAGGAGTGCGGCATACCTTCAGCATCAGAGATTACACACTGGGGAGAAACTCTATAAATGTAAGGAATGTTGGAAGGCTTTTGGTTGTAGGTCACTTTTTATTGTCCATCAGAGAATACATACTGGAGAGAAACCCTACCAATGTAAGGAGTGTGGCAAAGCCTTCACTCAGAAAATAGCCTCGATACAGCACCAGAGAGTCCACACTGGGGAGAAGCCTTATGAATGTAAGGTGTGTGGGAAAGCCTTCAAGTGGTATGGAAGTTTTGTTCAGCATCAGAAATTGCACCCCGTGGAGAAGAAGCCTGTCAAGGTTCTTGGGCCATCTCTGGTCAGTCCCCAGTGCCCCTCTTCAGCCTTATCTCCTGTTCTTCTCCAGGGGTCATGCTCTGCTCCAGCCATGGCTGTGCCTTCTCTCACCTTTCCACATGCCGTGCTCATTCCTACCTCTGGGCCTTTGTTCATGCTGCTGCCTACATCTGGAATACCTTCTTCCCCTGCCCAAATAGTACATGTCTTCCAGAGTTATACTCCCACTGTGAAGCCTGCCCCGATTATTCTGACCCCTTTTCACCCCTCATGAGCTTTATCTCGGCACTCCCATGGCTCCTACCCAACAAATCTTCAACGTAATTTGAGTTTCATTTGTATTTTTCCCCCACCTTAAATTTGTTGCAACTTTTTCAGCATAAACGTCATTGTAATCTATATATGTTTAAGGTTATGTTTATATAATATATTCTCTTCTTCTGGGTAGAAAATGGACATACTTAACCTTTGCATTGGTCCCTTTCAGGCTTGAGCAACAGGGGCTGTGTCTGCATGGTAGGGTTGCTCATGTTAGAAGTGCTGAGAAGACACTTTAATGTGTTAGCGAAGTTTGGGAAAGAGGATGTCCTTGGACTAGGACATTGTGATTAGAGAGAAGCAACCTGGGAGAAACAGCAAGACCTGTGGGAGCAGAGAATTGGAATAAGTTTCCAGCAGTGGACTTTAGAAATTAGTGCAGATTATTTAGTGAGCCAATGGTTAGGTGGTACGTTAAAGTTGTGTTGCCCTTGGCATGGGTCATTGAGGATCCCAAACATCTATGCAAAAGATAATGTGAAATAAACAGTAAAAGAAAAAAGTATGCTTTGACAGCAATCATTTACGTGATTGATAGCAATCGTGTTCAGTCACGTCTTTAACCACGAAAGGGTTTTTTTCTTGAGTTTTGTTCTTGATTTCGCGATGTTGCCTTTAACTTTTGTTTCTTAAGTAAATATACACAAACATATTCATCTTTGTTGCATCTGTTGTGTAAATTTTTCTTTGTGGGCATTCTGTTTTTCTTTTTGGGAGCACTGACTTTTATATTTTATTTTCTCCAGATAGCCTGAATTGTAAACATGAATTTGGTGAATTACTAAACAAAGAAAAGCAATGGTATAAAGCCAACTTGGGGGAAATATGAATAAGCCTCCAAATTGATTTTTAGAAATAAAATGGGACAGTGGTTAGGCTTATGTGGTGGGTTAGTGAAGTGGAATTTTTGGGTTGCTCTTGGTATTGGCCTTGACGAAAATCCTTTACAACTGTGCAAAAAGATGATGTGAAGGAGTTACTAGAAGAAACTTGAACTATGCATTTATTAGCACTAATATAAATATAAGTCTTAAACATTGATGGAAGGGTCCATACATTTTTTTCTCTTGTGCTGCTGTTGCGATCTAGATGTTTCTCTATAGCAATTAATAAAAAAAACTTTTACATTCTTGTTTTTTTTTTTT